>JAQFZN010002327.1:0-11735 GCA_034687075.1 Geophilus carpophagus | reverse complement strand
TAGAAAATGTATTTATTTGGAAAATGTTTTGTATTTTTGCAATGATGTTGAAATATATTTTTTGCTCCCATTACATCACTTTAAACTTAAAACTAATCTTTCTCAAATAGCAGAAGAAATTACATTTATAAATTATCCATTTGCAGTTGAAAAATGTGTGGTAAGAACAAGATTCGACACGAAAAGAAAAAAATGGTGTTTGTTTCAAGAGAAACCCTTGACTGTCTATACCAAAGTTGAGTCATTAGTCAGTAGGAGAAAACAGCAAAAGAGAGAACAAAAGATGAGGAAACACAGGCAATAGCTAATGAAGAACATGGCACGCCATCAGTAAAATAGAATGATTTCAAGAAGAGAAAAATGTTAGAAGCAAACATTTCCTTTCATTTGAACTGCATACATAAAGAATCAAAGTGAAGTTCTGGGGAAGAAATTGTGTTAGCCGAATGTGTAACCGCAGCTGTGCAATTTATCAATGAAGAGTTGAGGTTTCATTACCCTAAATCTTAATCACTTCTGTAAAAGAAAATCTACAGTCCAACATTAAATTAAATTATAACAATTCATTAATGCAAATTTTTTTCTTTAGTTTCTTAATGTCATTTTTTAAATATTAAAATCATAATTTTTTTCTGTGATAAATTAATCAGTAGGTGGTGTGATTAAAATCTAGTTTGTAAACAAGAGTATTATGTATTGATTGTTCTATTTTTGTAATTAAATTTTTTTAAAATGGCATTTGAAATAAACAGTACAAAAATTTGAATTTTTATGATAAGCATTTTGAGTGTTATACTAATGCTACAACTGCACTGTTGCAAATGTTCTAGAACATTTAAGTTCCAGAAAATAATGTTTCTTAAAAGTTGTCACTCCATTACTAAATTTTCTGGAACAAAATATTTTCCTTTTTAAGTTCTAAAACATTATTTGTTAAGTTAATGTTCAAAAACATTCATCATTAACTGGAACATTTGCTGCATTGCAGCAGAAATAAAATGGCAGCACTTGACAATGAAGTGGAAGTTACCCAATGCACACATGTTCATGGGATTGACATCATAATGATGTCAATTTTTGTCAATGACCAATATCAGTCGTCTTCACAACATCGTGATTTGGTTATTTTTTAACCATTAAATTTTCGTCATTTTCTGACGTTAATTCTACGTCTTTTCAACGTCACAATCAGGGGCGGATCCAAGGGGGGGCCATGGGGGCCATGGCCACTCCCTTAGGGAAGTTCATAAGTCATAGAGTTTATTTTAATCTGTGACTGTAGGGAAAAATACCTTAGATTACACCCACACATGGCACCTATTAACCCTTCCCTCCTACATTACTTATGATAATTCCTCAAAATTTTTTTATGGCCCCCTCCTTGAGAATTTTCTAGATCCGCCCATGGTCACAATATGAAAAAGTGCTACATTCCCGATATCAGGACAAAGTCCTCATATGCACATTGGGTATCACTTCTAATGTCTATGGACAATAGAAATAGAGTAAAATATTATAATTTTAAATATTTTGATATAATAGACCAAGTTTTAGGTACAAAAGATATATCATATGTTGAAACATTTGATTGCAATTAGGCCCAGTTCCAACGGGCATGAAGAGCATGCAGAGCATGCCTAAACAGAAGCAGCCAACTATAGAGGGCGGCTGGAACCACCCAGTGGACCTTTTTTTTAGGTCTTAAAGTCTTTTTTCTAACCAAAAGGGGCAGCTGATTTTACATAGCACAATGGTGGTTTTGCCTCTAGTACTGAGCATGATTGCAATGCATATATCCCGACAACCATGTCAACTATTTTAAGCTTTTGTTCTAGAAAATTATGTGGAAAGTGGAGCCTCCTAAATTTTCTTTGTTAAGTTCTAGAAAATTATTTTTCTTGAAACAATTGTTTTTTTTTAAATGTTCTAGAACATTTGTGACAGTGGAGTTGTAGCATAAAATTCATAACTTTGATCCAAATATTTGAAATAATTATATTGATTTAGCTAATTAAACCCGTATTGTCAGAATTTTCAGTCACATCAACTTTATTTATATAAAATAATATATTTTCTTTAAAGTTATGCTGAGCTTTATAAATACAATCTTTTTATTTACTTAATTAAAAAGTAAAGAAATATCTCAAAGTAAATTCAAATATTAACTCAATAACTATAATTTTATCCACTCTTTATTGACACAAATTTTAAATTAAACTTCATATAAACTCAAATATGTATTTGACATACAGTATCTTTGCTCCATAAAAGAAAAAACATATATTTACTTAGAAAATCAAAACATCATTTCATTTTATATAAGCACACTTTAAATCCATTATTATCAACAGATAACTTCTTACGAAAAACACAAATCTAACATTGAAGCTACCAACATTCTCTTGTTGTTTATATAATTTATTACCCTTCTTTGAGCTGTTAGCTAATGCACCAGCACCAACCACTATTTAACTCACAAATCTTAAACTCGTAAACAAAAGACCACTGTTAAAAGGAAAGCTAGGTTTGGTACAACCAACAATTCTGTCAACAAAAGTATGCTCCTGAAGCGAGCAGACAGCTGATCTGCCATATGCGTTCTCATTCACATCTCTCTTGCTTTGCTTCAACCGCCTATCTACTGAGCAAACCAGATACAAAACACGCTTAAACAACTCCTTTTACTTTAAGGGCTCCACCTCTTAAATAAAGAGCAATGGTTTCCCTTGAGAATTGCTTAAATATTTATAAATCTTTTTGCTTTTAACTTGCAACCAAGAAAAATTGAAAATATAAGGTTAAATTAGTCTTTATCTAATTAAAATAAATTAAAGTAAAGTTTTGTACACCATTGACCTCATCTCTTCATCAGCAAAACCATCAAATCCATTAAAATTCTCATTATAATTGTCATCAGATTCATGAACCACACATTTTTTCTGAAGTTTCTGACCTGAATCAGATATTTCCGAGTCTTCTGTACAACTTGTCAAAGCTGTTTTACATTAATTCATTGTGTATTATTAATCTATGTTTAACTATTTAGTATAAAACATTAAATTTAATTTCTTTTGGCGAATTCAGGTTTAATATAGTGAAAATGTGGGCTAGCTTTGGGAAAGAAAATTCCTAAAGCATAACTTTCCTTTAGAGAGGAAGTAAGGCAATCGGTCCCGAGTGTTGGTTTGCGCATCACAAGTTAAGGAACCATTGACAGAGCCAAAGTTCTCCTTGATAGGTAAAAATTCCCTGGAAAATTCAAAGGATCTCGACCTGTGCAGTCCTATTTTTAAAGATGAGGTAGTCAACCGCCGAACCCAAGTCTATGTGATTTATAAACTACATTCATCTAAAATTGTTGCCATTACCCAATAAACCATATTTTTAAATAAAAATTATAAACTTTTTAACTTCAATATGGAATTTGGTGCCATTATAATCACTTTCTTCAAACCCAAACTTTAAATCGACTTTTCTTAAGTAAAATGTGGATCTTATGGTCAAATAAATATGGTAAATCATACAAATTCTGACTTTGGCTTCCCATTGTTTATGGGTACAGTATATTGCATATCGGAATCGACAGATAGAAATCTATATAAATGAAAATGTAAATGTTCGTTTGTTCCAAACCACTAATCTACAAAAGTTTTTTACCAATTGCTTTGAAATTTTGATACAATTTCATTGGTGATGACAATGATGAGTTGTCAAAAAATATTGTATACCCACAAGCATTGTGAAATTAAACATACTACAAATGTGCACAATCTCTTTTTTTTCTGATTGAGCCACAGCAACGCGTGGCCGAGTATGCTAGTAGCCTATATATATGTAAGGTGTCATTTTATATTGTTTAGACTGGTATGCACGTGATTATAAGTTTAGAGGCTATATTTTCTGTGCCCACATCCTGTGTAATATTTTCATTTTTCTCGATATTATTATGTTTGTTTGATTCGATACAGCTTGCATGTTGTATTAGAGCTTGTGTACAAGTGTTTTTAGTGACTTTGTTATTTTAAACCTCTGTGAATTATTGTATTGGAAATCTCAGTGCAATAAATACAGTTGTATATTTTCAAGTGAAAAAGTGTTTTTCTTTTAATCGAAATACTAACATATTTTACAATGGATATTCAATATGAATTACATTGAAAAATTTTGTTTTAAATGTAAATATTTACCTGTTGAACTGAAAACATGTTGTCGTGTTTGTCCTTGTCAACACTCTAATTCTGAAAAGTTTTTGAAATCCTTAAACTAATTTGCATTAAGTTTTATCAAGGTTTGAAAACAATTTAGTCTTCTCATCTACAATTATACAAAAAAATCCAATTGAATCCAGAAATTTCTCACTTGATTGAAACGGTAATTCAAATTACCCATTCTTAATTCACTTATTTTTTAAGAAACTGTCCTTCCCTCAAGAAAGGAACATCTAGACAACTACCATTTTTTGTCAGAGATTAAGTTCTTCTTTGGGCAATCATGTCAACAAACTTAATGTATGTTGACGTATAGAAAGCTGTTCAGTGAAGAATAAAGTTCCCATCATCAATAAATGGAACATATAGAAAGCTTTAGACTTGGAAAATGAATCTCAGCTTGTAGGAGATAAACTAAAGATGGATGTCTGATTATGTAAACAACCTGTCATTTTTCAATGTGCAAAATGGATGATAAAATATAAATCCAATAACTCCTTTTCACTTGTCATTTCACATCAGTTTTTTTTACATTTCATTTGTCAATCAAAGTGCATTTCAAATTTAATTTGCTCTGTAATTAGTACTTAAAGAAATGGAAATGCTAAATTCATTATACACGTCACGATGATAAAGAAAGTACCAAATTTCATATTCATGTTATTTTAAATTTTTTTAAAAATTTGATTTCAAAGAGGAATTTTACTGTTTTATTATTCGATATTTTTTTAGATTCGCCTCTGGAAATTTAATACTCATATTTTGTTCAGATTTGTGGTTTATTATTTTACAAAATGAATTTCAAGCAAAAACAGCACATACATGACTGCAGAATATGTTTTCAACAAGGGATGTAGTATTGATCTTCATGAATGGAGATTTTTATTAAATTTGATCGCTTACTTTTCAATCGAATTTATCCCAAATGCGATTTCCTTTCCACAGAGTTCATTGCTTTACCAAAGATTCTTTAACCTCTTTTGTTTTGATTTACTAAATGATTCACGAACCCACATTTGATTATTGATTTTATTTTGTTCAAATAAGATTTCAGAAAATACATTTGTATTTTATTGATTCGAATTTAATCGATTTCTAAAATAAAAAAATAGAAAATCTTCAATAAAAGATCAGTACAGAACAGCTGGTTTGATAATTAGTGTTTTCAAATATTAATATTAACAGACCGTTGCAAAAGTATGCCAATAAGACATTGTAAATCCCATGATAAATGACTAGAACCTTCCCAATTAGTATCCTGCATTTCAGATATTGTCAAAACAGCAGTTTTCTATTTGTGAACTGATGAGCAATACTAGAGGCGCTTCAATTGATTAGTCGTTGGTACCTTGTTGAGTTCAGCTCATTTATTGCTTATTAGTTAGCTAAGTACAGAATAGTAGTGTTTTGGATGAAAACTTTACCAACTTCAAATGTGTCAATAATAATTTATTACGCATCATTTTAAATATCGTTAACCGTTAATTTTCACTAAATGATATATTGGAAGTTGCATTAGTTATAAAACATAAAACTTATGCAAATTTAACCATTAAAGTTGACAATAAAAGCAGATCAATTGCTCATTTTAAACAGATCTAAAAATTCAAATATTGCTATTTTGAACATAAAAATCTTTTGTTCTGTTCTAGATCTGCGTGTATCGTTAGATAAATGAGTTTCAGTTAATGTGTACACACTAACTGAAACTCATTTACCTAACTTGTTTTTTTCATTTTATTGTATTAATTAGTAATTCAACACTTTTATTGCAGTAATCGTATACAATTCCTACAATTTAATACGACTTAAGTATTAAAAAAATATGAATTACTTACGAACTTGACCAGCATTACCGCCATTTTGTTTTGTACAGGATAAACATCTAGTACCACCTAGCGTTAAAAAATATAAAAATGTCGAAAAATAACCTATTTATTAGTTGTGTTTATAACTAAAAATAACTAGTTTTATAAATAATTATAACTATTTGGATTTCAAATTAGAAAGTGATTCCAGCTTGCAGTTTCTAATTACTTATCGTCACTTTTAATGTATTTACAGCACACGAAAACAACAAATTTAAAATCATTCACAAATATCTGCAAAGCGAGACAGAAAAAAATGTTTCCGCTTCGTTACAAATAACCTGCTTAAAGTGATGTATGTCAACCAATTCTCTTATCAAACCGAAAACTCAAAGCCATTCATTTGACCTTTGACCAGTAAGCGGATTACAAACTTATGTGCTACCATACAATATACATGATATGCAATTTATGTTCACTATTTTCAATTTCCATCCATTCAGTGCTTCCTGCTTATAAAAAAACCACTATTAGTATAAATATTTTTAAAATATCTCATTAAAAATTAATTAAAACTACAAGAAAATATAAAAACATCCCAAATTAGGATTCCTAATTCAAACATTCAAATTCAGCGTGTACTTGAGTCGTACTAAGGAGTTAGTAGTATGCAGGAGAATTTATAAAAAGAAAGAATAAAAACCTTAAGAAAAACTAGGTCAAGTAGATGACATTATCCCCTAAGAATCTCATTCATGTTCGTGTAATTAACTTTAAATTAGGAAAGTATTGAACACTTTATTTGACTTCATGACACAAAAAGAAAACCAAGATGAAAAGTTTAACAAGAAAAAAGAGACATTTATATAATAACGAAAAACGCAGCTGTGATATATAGCAAGCCACCATATCACTCGGTCTTATGTGTTGGGAGTGGACACGTCTCTCTACGGAACAGCTGTTGTCCACTATACACACCCACGCATTCAAGGACAGAGTAAAACGAAAGAAGGACTGCACAAGTGTTGCCATACCCTTCTCCACCCTCTTTTCTCCTTGCCTTCTATTTCTTAACGCCTGTCTACCTCCTAAACGTTAAAACTTGAGCCAATCAATACAAGTACACTAGTGAAAGCAGTTTAAAGCAGATGTGTGTATTCAAGATGGATCTAATTCTGGAATCAACTTGTTATGTTGTTGTTTAGCTTACGGATGTCGTTTATATTGTTGTTTTGTTAGTTTATATTTATTTATTACTTTAAAAAATATAAATTTAAACTAAGAATTTGTTTTTGTGTCTAATTTTAGCTTAAATAAGTAGGGATTTAAATGGTGATATGAAGCTATGATGAAGGCTTAGTGGCAGTGATAGATTTGAGCAGCCAGCCTGACGCGCATTTACTTAAACACCAGTCAAATGAGACTAAATAACAAGCAATGGAGTAGAATTATTGTTATTGTGCCAAGTGTAATAAAGTATATTTTTTTTACTTTTTCCCCCCAAAACCCAATAAATAGAGAAGTCTTTCTATTTGAACTCAATGTTGTTACATCATCACGTTTGTTGTTGTTGTTTTTAATATTGATGAAAGTTGGTGTACTGTTATATCGTTAATATTATGTAACGACACTTAGTGTCAACATCTTGTACTATCAGATATTAAATCAGCAGTTCATGTTAACCATGTTGTGGTACATTTCTTGTGGAACAGGTGATCAAAACACCAAATATTGAAAATAACATAAGTGTTTTACAATTAAATATTATTAATTTATACTGTAATCTCAGATTTCGAATATTATTGTTTACTTTACTGCATTAAAACTCACCAAATCATCACAAGGTTGCGTTGCTGTTTCATGGAATAGGCAATTTTAAGATTGTGGTGACACTATAAAGAAATACTGCTTGTGTTTTCCCTAGGTTAAAATTGACTGTCCCAAACTGAAATGCTAAGCAACTGTGTGTTGTTTCTTTAAGTAATTGTATCGCTAAAAAAATAATGCTTTTGTTGTATAAATCAGAAATGTAATCTCATGCACAACTCATGTACAAAAACAGTCATTTAGAGCTAACGAGTTATCTGATTGATTTGAATTTTTCTGTACACATCTTCCAGGTATAAAATCTTAATTTGTCATAAGCTATGATCCAAATATCACCATAAACTGAATGTTATTTAAACCATTTCACTTTTAAAGCTTTCAGATGTCATTCAAGCAACCTGCATTTCATATTTTGCACGTTATTGGATCTTTTACGACCACCTAAATAGTTCTTAAAAAGCGCTATTAAAAAGGATTTTCAGCACTCGATGTTCTTTTTTTATATGTATTGGCGTTAAGTTGGATTTTTTTCACAAACACTAACATTAAGATGTGTTTTTGTGTAGATAATTCATTAAAGAATCAGGTTGCCAATGACAAATAGTGAAACTTCAGGATGTTATCAAGCAAAAAAATGTTTGTTGACACTGAGCAATTGGAAGTTGGAAATGATTTCAAGTAAAAAAGCATATTTTTCAAACTTGATACTAGATGAAAGTAGTCAGCCAACCATAGATTACTTCAGACTGAGATATAGAAAAGAAAATTTGGTAATCTTGCCTCAAGAAATGCACACTTTGCTCATTTGAAGATGCATTTGATTCCTCAGCTGCAGATGAACTCGAATCAAGCCCAAAGGATCGTGGAAAATGACAGTTATCAAGTTGATAGCTCACTTTTATACCAAACGAAAATTGCACCAACCCTCAAATTAAAGAAAGAATTTTTCTGATGACTAAGTTCAATAAATCAGGATAAAAAAATTGGAATAAGCGTATGTAGTTGGAAAAAAAAAATTTTCCTTATCATTTGAACAGCAGCTATGGCAGACACGCGGAAGGGATTTGCTATGAAACGTCGCAAACGAAGTTTAATTTCTCTAAAGTGCACTTTCCTGTTAATTGATCCATTCTAATCCTTGTCTGGATTTTCTCTCAACTCGAGTCTACATTATTTTCTCGGCAACTCGTCTTGGAAACATTACTCTCTGTGTACATTTACTTATTGCGAAATAACATCTTAAATTACATAGAAAACTTTTATTTTCACATTTACATTTGTATAAATATAAATTGTAATCAAGTACTTCCATGAAATTAAAACTATTAATAAAATTTGAAAGAACAAGTTAAATGTTTCGTTCAATATAATTTTATCTAAATCATGTTTTGATTAAATTAAACAAAAGTGGTACATTCAAACTCTTCAATAACTTATTTTTATACTGTCAAACCTTTTTGTTAGTTTGAAATAAATGAAAGGTCGATTTTTCACGTTACGTGATTTTTATGAATCTTTCATTACACAACATTCGAATTGTCAATTATGTCATCCTAAAAGAATGAAACTTTTCTCATATAAATGTCAGAAATCTTCTGTAAGGTTACTTTAACATACGTATGTTCTCATAGTTTGTATCAGGTGAATAATTTATCAACTCCAATATATAGAGTCGGAGATGAGGTATCAGTAGAAGCTCATGTTTGAAGCTGTCACCTTAAGCAAAGATTAGATTCGCTGCGAGTCTTCCTTACAGCTTTAAAGTTTTCAAATCATCAAACTACTTCTAGGAAAGAACTTCTTATCTTTACAAGTTTCAAATCTTTGGTAAATTGATTTTACCAAACTCAGTACCCGATACGAATCGGTTTTCAGTAACCAGCAAAAATGAACTTTTAAAGAAATTTAGAAAGCAAATTAAAGATGATATATATCTCGTAATTATTTCAAATCAATATCACATCAAATAAATTCTTTTTAATAAAAAAAATAATAAAAGAAAACTTGATCTCTTTGACTCACCGAAATCAATCTTTTCATCTTTAAAGCGAATAAGCAAGTAAGAGGACCAAAACCGATATCGAAAAAATGAAATCACATCGAATGTCTCCCACATTTTTTTTTTAAAACTATTTTCACCCTTCAGTACGAACAAAAGCACTCAGGCTTTGTTATGCAGATTTGTCAGCCCGTCAACTACTTCGATTCGAACATGAAAGTAAAGAAATTCCATTTGGGAAATGATTTCCGATAAAAGAATAAAAGACACAAGTTCACTAAATTGCATCTTAGATTACATTACCAATTTCACCTGTCAATGCAAATTGGTTTGTTGTCGTTCTTATTGTGGCAAGTGTTTCCTCAATAGATTATCATTATAATTTATCATCTCACAAACATTAGTTACAAATAATAAGTGCATCGTTTAATCAAAGATTGCTTTAATATTCAATTAATCGACTTAAAAATTAAACATTTTTCTTTATTATTCCTGTATCTAATCAAACATGACAATAAATTAATTAAAGCACTTTAACGCATCCATCCATCCCTTACCTCGATTGATTAAATCAATACAGTTCATCATCTCTTGTTAATGCAACAGTTGATCACCACTATTGCTCAAAATCATCTGACAGTTGTACAGCATGCAAATTGTTAAGTTTAATCGAGCATATTCAAATTGGAATTTATTCAAAACGGATGAGCAAAATTCGCTTATTAAATTTAATCGTCTGAATTGGAACTTGATGCAATGTCACACATCTATTTGTATTATACAATTGTGAATTTGCACTTTGATCTAAACAACGAGTTCACACTTGTCATCAATGACATCATGTTCAACGTACTAAACTTTTAACTTATTAGTAGAAATAAAAGTATTTCTTTAAATTATTTCGAAAGGTTCAGGTTTAATCATCATATTTCATGCGTTTAAAAATGCGCCATTTATAAAGCCCAATAAAAATTACAAACTGCTCTGTATAAAAGCTGAGAAAACTGAATTATGCATTGACTTGCGCATTCATTTTTTTGCATTATTTCTTCCTATTCTTTTTCTTGCTTCGAATAGACTCTTGGGAAATACGTTGCCTGCATTGCTAAGAAAGAACTATCTTTCATTTGTTATACCTCTTGACTCCTAACTTATAAGCAAATTTACAGCTTTTTTTATTTTTTTATTTCCTGACAATGCACCATAAATATTGTTCAATTTAAATGTAATTCAAAACTTATTTAAAAAGAGATAATTTTTTGATCTATTAAAGATGGGAATAAATTGCAACCATGTTATATATTAAACTGTTAAGCATATGTCGTTTTCCTTTTGTTATTGCACCATCTTCAACATTTACAACCCATTTTACTGTTTGTTTATATTACTGAGTCTGTATATCCTCGCTATTGATTGTGTTCACACCCCGTATACAAGTCATTTCCAGGACAAGTCTAAGGTTATAACCTCTACAAGTGTCTTCCTCCTTTCTTCCTCTAGTAATCCCCGTTTGGCTTTAGTAACCACAAAAGTTTATGAAAGTCCTCATTAAGTCGTATTAAAAGCTTGGGTTCCTTAGAAAATCCTTTTGAAATGTAATAACTTTATTATCTTTATATTTTTACTTTTAATTATTAGGTTTAATTTAACATCATAATTGAAATATTCTAACATTTTATTCATAATTGGTAATTGGTATTGTTTATATTTTTACTTTTAATTATTAGGTTTAATTTAACATCATAATTGAAATATTCTAAGATTTTATTCATAATTGGTTGTTTAGATTCTAATTTTATGATTAAGTGCAGGAAAGGCTTTTAACATTGTTCTAGAATTCATATAATTTTTTTATGTCATTACTCATCACAGAAACCGTGTTTCTGAAGTGCA
>JAQFZN010002326.1:0-11737 GCA_034687075.1 Geophilus carpophagus | reverse complement strand
GCACTCAGCTGTAGCACGGGACCTGCATGCAGGCTTTACAATAGCATGTCAATCAACACAATCATACATAACACAATATAATATAATATAATATAATATCTTTACACATCTTAATTATAAATCTTATCTTAAATCATAACATAAATCATAATACAATAACATAATAGGGAATTTGTGCAGTGCAACATTATGTGGCCGGCTACACTACAAACAAAATGATATCCTTTTAGCATTAGGGTTATCGTTTTAATTTATTTGTAATAAAGGGTGTCCCAACAAGAGTGCCGGATTTAAATTTGCCACCATTTTGTTAATATGAGTTGTAAGGTGATTTTTTTTGACAGTTGCCACGTACAGACCATGCAATTTAAGAATATGGAGAAGTATTCAAACCAACAACGTTTAATTATTGAAATAAAAATGTTTTCTTAATTCAAAAGTAAATGTGTTTTTGAATTAAGCAAACATTTTTATTTCAACATAAAGAAAAATAGTTCTGATTAAATGTGAAATACAACATCAGGCAAATGGCCACCACGAAACCTCTGGCACAGGGTTATTCTTTTGTTGAAATTTTGAATAACGTTTTCACATAAATGTGGCTGTATTTCACCAATAATGCGCTGTTTGTCCTCTTTAAGATGTTCAACTGTTTCAGGCTTATTCGCAAACACCTTTTCCTTCACATTTTCTTGAATCGCGTGGTCTGTACATGACAACTGTCAAAAAGAATCATTGTACAACTTGTATTAACAAAATGGCGGCAAATTTAAATCAGGCGCTCTTGTTGGGACACCCTATATGTGCATGTAGCAATTTTAGGTTTAACACTATTCATTGTTCTAAACTAACAATACTAGTTTAAAAAATTTCACTCGGTTACAACCGGTTGAACTATTTCATCTAATTATAAGTAACCATTGTTACAGAATAGTGTTCCTTACTCTGATTGGCTACTCTATTTTTCAGATTTAGCGTACACTAACTAAAAACGAAAACAATACAGCACAACAATATTGTTATCGAATACCGTTTTGTTCTAACGATGTGATGCACAAACTCCCTATTATTCATTATTAATCATTAGGTATCATCTTGATACCACAACAACCATCCTCTGCTACCACTTGTTGTTATTGGAATAAAATAAACAATTTTAACTTTTTAAATACACCTGTATTTATTGTAAAAGAATTTGTAATACAACAAATTACAGAGGTTCAATAATAAGTCACTAAACAAAATTCTAGCACAATGTACACGTACGAACAAGTTATCAGCATTTTTCATTATCTTCAAAAGTTTGATAAAATTCCTGCACTTAATTTACATTTTTATTACTGGTTTTGAGGTTGAAATCAAAAACTAATGGCTCTGTGTTTGATTTTAATCATTTTCTTTCATCTTAAAGGGGCACACAACTTAAAAATGATTTTTTTTTATTTAAAAAGGACATTTTTCTAATATTAAACATGTGAATATTAGTTATTAGACATTTTGCCGCAAGGGACAATTTGTCACAACCGTTTCTCCTCAACCATAAACCATTTCGCCATGCGTAAAATGACGTTACGTAATATGGGATATTAAGTGGGATATTAAAATACTTCAATTCATAAACCAATAATTCACAAATCTTTAATCATAATTGTATATTAATTTAACAATTTTATTGCTTATATGAGTGTATTCAATTTATGTAATAATTGGGTAGCTTGTTTAAGTTAGTATTGGATTTGTGTGTAATTTACTTTCTCATCTAGCATTAGTCATATTTTGTTTGCATTGTATGTTTAATGTAAGTTAATTTATAAAGAATAAATCTAAGTCATTGATATTTTAAAGAACATTTCGTATTCAGTTGATTTGGAAAAAACCTAGACTGTCTTTTAACTAAGCATTCAGGCTTGTTACTTACTGGTTTTAATAGGCCAACCGGTAACACAACAACCTTAAAAGGAATTGAAACTGCAATAAAATTGGCTGATTGAAGTCCTACATTAACTTCTGTAAATAAATACGAAAGATAAACAGGATTTCATGAAGTGTTGTATGATGCCATATAATATCATATTCTATGCTATCCACGAGATACCATCAGCTCTTTGAGGAGTATTTCAGGCACCCTGTAGTACTATTACGCACTTTGTATTTTATTCTTAATCACCAATCTTTACACTATAAACACGATGTGAAGAATAAAAGTAATAGAACAAGGTTTGATTTCATATCGTCACACCTACAACAACGTGCTGTGTTTGTGCATTTTACAGTAATTACCTTGTTTGGAATGACGAAGGTGAAGCTTGAGGATGTTGTCTTATATGACAAGTATAAGGTATTGTTGATTTGATTATTGCATAACAGTATATAATGTACACTTCTGTATTATTGTTTGAGCACAGTAAAACTCATCATGATGTAGCTAACATGGATTTCTATACCTTCTCTAAATTATATATGTTATCCCAACAGAGGATTAGTGTTGATGGTAGGAGAAACAACCTGATTTTTGAGATTTAAACTCTCCCACTATTGTGCTGTTTATAAACTTATTTTAATTGCTTAAAATACAAAAATAAATTTGAAACTTGAAAAATTTCTGTTGAAACTATAAATATTTATTTTAATTCTAAATTTGTGACTGCCTATCGTACCACCAGCACGATGGGGGTCACGAGGGATAGAGAGAAGCCCTGAAGCTGGGAGTTTGGGCCCAATCAGGGAAGGGCCCTGATGTGCACTCCAATATACAGGAGTCAGTCTGATGCTAACCTCCATTGAGATAACCTCATCTGGGTTCCTCACCAGACATCAGATAGTTAACTCACGGAAAGCCAGTCTTGCCTACCGGGCACAGGCCTGCTGGGACCCCCGACAGGTCCTGTACCCACTGGTACCTAACAGAGAGTCCAAACCCTGCATTACATGCAGGACTAGGCCTAATATGGTGCAACCGAGTATAGCGTCTCGGTTGCGGACACAGTGCGACGCCAGTGCGTCGGCAACACGCTAATGGTCAGTTTGGATGATGGAATGGAGCAGTGGCTAATAAAGATATTAGTTAATCTAATCCTTATTCGACTCAATTATTTATTATGTTCCGTCCCCCTCGCTTCTCTATCACGCCCAAACCTGATGGTCAAGCGAGTGACGGTCATAAATTTAAAGCGTTAATAAAATATTCACAAGTCATAATATTATATTATTCTTTATTGAACAACATATATTGAGTTATTAAAATATTTTCTTTTTCTTTTACAAAACCACATTATTAGAGCAGGGAAGTGCATTATACATAGCTGTAAACGAGCCCCCATAAGATTTCTTCATATCAGGGCATTGACTTAAAGCCTTTTGCAAGCACTCGTGATATTCCTCATATTTCCTATAAATTAGTCACAATTAGATAAATCTAAAACATACGTAATGAAATTGTAATAACTAAAGCTAAAACATACTCGCATCCTTCTGCAGTAAAAAAATCTTTTAAATGATTTGTTCCAAGATCACTTTGCATCGTTTGTTCACATTGTGCAACTTTCATAAAACTTAGTTCTTTAGCATAGCACGTATCATGCATTAATACTGCAAGCAAAAATTTTCAAACAATAATAATACAATTAAATATAAATAAAAAAAATACTGATCTAACGTTTATAGTTTTCTCCATCATTTTCACAATACGACTTAACTCCTTCCAAGTCAGCATTTGTCATTATATTAGCATTTTCAACTGCTTCTTCAGGTAAACATGGAATGACAGCATCTCTCAACTTCTTAACGCACGTTTCAGCGATTTTATCTCTATTGAATTTGCACACATCTTGGCATTTATAAATGTGTTAGGTTATGTAGATGTATACTTACTTGCATATTAAATCTACACGTGCTTGATCAAAATCATCTTGTGGGAAAGCTTTATCACTTTTTATCTCGTTGTTCCTCTAAACACCTACCCATTCCCGCACAGATGACCTTTCTATTTAAAAATTCCAGTATCAATTTTACATATTTATTAATCTGGTGGTATAACATATGGAAAAATATTTAAAGGTTAATTTAAAAGTCAAATTAATTAGATACTACAGGATTGCTCGTTTGTTTTTAAATCTGACATTTTATTCAGTGGCTGATTCAGACAATTTCTCCAGGGGGGGGGGGGGCAATACACAAATTTTTCAATAAATAAAATACAATTTCAAACAGTTTAATTACTCAAAAACAAAAAAAGATGGCATTGCAAAATTTTTAAAAATAATTGAACTATTACAAAAATTTCTCTTGTATTTAATGTTTATGGCACTGGTACCGTACTTTGTCCTTAGGGACGATCGTCCCCATTACCACCTCTCTCTATCCACAACTGACTTTATTACAAATTCAAACGGGTTTCTTCAATCAACTTGATAATACGAAAAACAACGTGATTGTCGAGATTTAAACCATTCCCTCTATTGTGCTGCTTCAAAATTTAGATGTCTATAATAATACAGAAACTACAGCGCTGGAATTTATTTATTTACTTGAAAATAAATTTATAACAAAAAAAATTTCCCTTAAAACTAAATAATTTTTTTAATCATTAATTTAACACATGAACAAAAAACACACATTACATTACACTATTTTTATTGAATAACATGTACAGAGTTGTTAAAATATATATACAGCTGATATTTTTTAATAAGCCTCATTATTTGAGCAAGGAATTGCTTTATACATAGCATCATACATGCCACCATAAAATTGTAAGTTTATAAGCTACGCCAAGATAGATCAATCAGGTAAGCTCATTACAACAAAAAATGAGGTCATGAGGATATTTGTGCAAAAAACTAAAAACTTAGTGCTTAGTGCCACCTTATATGGAGGGAATTTATACATCATGAATGATTTTTTTGAGCATAGGTATTTACTTATTATAACTGAAAATTTTTTGCATTACTCTTTTCTCTATCCTATGGCTCATTAGAATGATATCTTCAACATGTTTAAGGATTTTTATGCTTGACACCTATGATAAAGTGAATATATCAACTCTCATGATGGGCCAATTTTGTCCTTACTTGTTTCTGCATACTCAGCTTTTAGACACGCCCATAAATAACGTCATTGCACATATATGACATCATTGCTACATCATTGACACTTCAAGGCATGCTTGACTGCAACCACATTGACTGCAACAACCTTGCAATCACATTGATATTAGATGTAGCATCCAAGAGTGATTTAAAAAAAATTAAATGATGATTTTAGGCATCAAAAGTAAAAAGTGGATTTTAAAATATCTGGATCATTTTCATAAATATCTATGCAATCATATTCCATCATTTTGAATTTTGTGCCAAAAATGGTGTAAAGCCACCTCAAAACAAAATCACGAAGTTGATCTACATTGCTCTACCTAATGTCTTTTTGCTTAAAAAAATACATTTTTAAGCAAATTTGTAATAAAATACATTTTTTAAAAGTTATTCCATATTTTTTTATTTAAATTTCTAGAGGAATACATCCAAAAAAATATTTCTACGCTGATGACTTTTTTTTCTGTTGTGTTGCAACTTTTTGCTTATCAAAGGAGTTGAAAGGTTAAAGGGGCCATATTGTATCAAGAATGTGAGAAAAGATAATGGTGTAAAGTTCTAAACTACAGAATTTCAGAAATACCTTACCAAGTTTAGTATTAGGATTCAGCAAGCTAATGTTTATACAAATGAAATAAATTGTGTAGCTGGGTGCTTAAATATAACTATCTGTGAAGTGATATGTGCACTCTTTTTGGAGACAATTTTGTCAAAGTGTTTGTGAGCAGAGTTTGCTGTATCAGTGATTTATTTAAAGAATTGCTTTCCCCACCATGCTTTGCATAGAAGTACTGTATTCGGTATAATTACTGGTTTCAGAGAAGACTCTCAGTTAGGCACCTGTGAATTCTAGGATTTAAGTGCTACATGAACATTCCTCAAAGAAACAGGGATAGATTTGATTCTCTAGCATGGGAAGGCATGCTTGTAGACTATGCAGTAAATACATGTGGCTATAAAATTTGGTGCCTTAGCTGCAATGCAGTATTTGAAACCAATCATTTTAGAGTAGATGAATCATGCTGACAGCATGCAAAGATCACACATGCTAAAGATTGATTCTATCCTAGCAGTGATAGTGATGATGACAATTTACCTACTGTTTTGGTTTCAAAACAACTTCCAGTTTCTGCAGTTAAGCAGACTTATATTACCCAATTTGCCAAGTGCCTCTGGAGTTACTGCACCTGTGTCTGCATCAACTCCAAAAGAGGATGATCTGCCGATTGCCTGCAGAACTCGTGGTGCTCTTATTCAAGCAAAACTTTCCAATTATAAGGAATGGATGAGGCCTGAGGCAACAGTTAAAAGTGGCAGATTGAAAGGCAAAAACATGGTTTATTACTATAACTGCCTCTCGTTTTATCTTTGTTTGGGCGGCAGACAGAGATGGGGATGGTGCATAATAAAGAATGACGCATAGAAATAGTTAAGTTTGGTAAATCTTTATTTATCGCAGCCTTCTCCTATAACCTATGCTACTCAGATACTTGTGACAAGCAAGTCAGCTTTGCTCTCAAAGCCCAACTGAACCTGCTGACTGGTTGGTCTAGCTAAGACCTTGCCCTGCACTAGATGCAGAGTTTGTACTAAGCTCAAGTGCCTTTAGGCACAGACCCAAGCAGCAAGGCTGCCTTTTCTGTGGCAACACTTCTGAATCCCAGAAGGAATACCAGATAACCGTTAAACCCAGAGAGTTAAGAACATGACCTTCTCGATGCGCATCCTAAGACAAGACCTTTTTCCTGTTGCTGATCAGAGGGAGACATCTGAATGGTTACGACCAAGTAGCCTCAAACCCCTTTCTCTATCCCAAGCGATCTCTATCGAACAGGTGGTCTGATAGGCTGTCACATTACAAAACCAAAGAGGGCATCCAGTTGAACTCCTGTAAGAATGTGATACATAATTGCATGAAAGGAGAAGTTTGTTGGAAATATTGTTCTAACAATTGAGATTCTCCAGGCATTTTATTGGAAATCTTAGTTAATTGAGTTGATTTATCAATTGTTTAGATAATGGATAAATCAACTTAATTTATTTACTTGTTTATTGTTTAAGCAATTGACAATGATTAATATGACCATTTTTTGGTTGCCTGTTTCTATAGTTGTTATTACCATGTAATGGTTACTAATGTTATCAATCTTTGTACACACATTATGAATAAATGTGTTTTTTTATATTTGTGCCTGGATTGATTGCTACAAGACTATCAGGAATATTCCAAACACTATAGATGTATTCTTACTTGCATGCAAAATTTAGGCGTGCATGAGTGAAATTATCGAATTCGTATTTTTGTTTTTCAAGAGCAAAATATCCTTCATGTATGTACGTTCCTGCAATTTTTGAAGCTGACTCTACGGTGTAACCTTTTTCTTCAACTCATGAAGCATCTAAATTATTTCGTAATCCGAATGCAAAATTTTCGTATTGAGCCAATATAACTGAAATTAAATAATTTTTTGTTTGTGTAATTTATGACTATGGGTGGGAACTTTGTAATTAAAATATACTCTGCAAGTTAGATGCAACTAAAATTGAAATAAAAATGTAGATCGCCATGTTCTCTTATGGGAGTAAATTGCAATTTATAATTGTTCTAACAGTTTTGTCTCCAATTTATATAGATACAAATTTTAAATGTCAATCAATAATCTTCTAATATTAATAATAGAATAATTCAACAGCTTTAAAACTTTATTAATGTATTCATTTCCCGGAAAATGTATATTTCAGATTAGACTTCTTTGAAATGGCTTTTTTGTATCCAGTGTAAACGAATACATATTTTTAACAAAAAATTTATTTTATTTAAGTGCTTTTTCTTCAGAGCTTTTTTACAGAGAATGCTGATACCACTGGCTAAGCTCCACCTGTGAGCTCCATCTTTGGAAAGTCTTAGTTCTTTTTATCTTTATTTCCTCTAAACACCGTCCCTCTCCCGCACAGATGACCTTCCTGGCCAAAATTTCTAGTATCAACTTTAATCTTATGAAATACGAAGAACCATTTAGGTTAGATTAAAAGCCAAATTAAAAAGATACTAAACGTTTGCTTGTTTTATTGTAATTTTATATTCGCAAACTTTACAAAGAAAATTACACTAAAATGCCCAAAACTTTTTATGCGTAGGAATTCAATTTTAAATTTATTTAATAAAACTATCAATTTTATCTATTTTACTTGCATCTAGGTCTCTTATCTAAATTAACACCATATCAGTGATCAAAAGTGATAATTTAAAAAAATTTATTGCATTTTGATTAGAGTATCCTGCTTGCGCGAACTATTGTTCTGCAGTGAGAAAACCAAATTTACATGAAGAGCTATCAGTCTATTTTCAGAAATCAACGTGAGCAAGTTAAATATAGAAACAACATCAGCATGTTTTAAAAAACGGGACTTTCCTGAACTTACATCACAACCAATTGAATTCAAGGTCAGATTGCAATGGTGACTGAGTGAGTAGCTCTAGCTGCTTGTTTCACTCTTTTTGTTCTATTTGCTAGTATTTGGATAGCTCAGTTCAAATCATCGCTCTTCAGATCTTCACTTTGAATTTATTACCAAATCTACAAATTGATCTACCGACTAGGAAGACTAATTTAACTATTACAGAAAAGGTAATTTGTTATTTCATGTTCGCAGAAGTGAATACTTAAAGATCATAATAATATTATTAAATATTCATAGATGGCGTGCGTAAATACAGAACTTAAAATAATAGGAGACGCAAATACTGTTAGGTAATATAAAATAATTATTAGATTGAATGAGTTTGGAACTGTTATTAAGTAATTTTTTTTTATAATTAGTTTTGAGGAAATACAATTATCTAAAGTCGATAATGACATTCAAGGTCAGTTACTAAAAAAATCCAATTTATTTTGAATTAAAAATGTTTTTGTGTTAAATTAATTTTTTTAATTGATAATTTTTTTAATGAAAAAGATTTTTCAGCTTCTTGTACCAGTCTAGCTTCTCCAACTACTATAATAAATGTAAATCCTAATGAAAATAGCAACTCCGTAACTAATTTTGGCACTATAATAAATGCGAATGGTAGGAATTAAAAAGATTAATATTTTCATTTTTAAATACAATTTTTTTTTTATTTTACAAACAGTTGATACAATTGATAGTTTGCTGAAGGAATCAATTAATTGGGATAAACTTATAGAAACAGGTAAAATAAAGTTAAGATATTTTTATTTCATATATTTTGTATATATTTAAACTTACAAATAAACTTTCTTTAGAACCAATTGAAATAATTGAAAGAAAAATTATTGAAGAATTAGAAAATGAAGAATCAAATTCATCACCTGATCTTGTAATAGGTGCCTTCAAAACCATCATCACTATAAGTGAATTCTTTGATGATCCCAAACTAGAAATTCTAAATCTAGTTCTTAATACACTTTATAAATTCAAAAGTAATGTACATGTTCAAATATGGGGTCTGAAGGCTTTGCAATGTCTTAAAAGATATCTTTCTTTTGATGTCAACGAACCCACACTTGTAAAGGTTTTTAACCGAGCTTTGTTTGCAACTGAAAAATTTGAAAATGATGGAAAATTGCGTCAACTATCACTGAATATTATCAGTGATTTATATCGATGTTTCCAATCAAATCAAGTAAATGCTTGGAAAGGTGTTGAAGTTACAATGAATTCATTGTGCACCTTTACTAACAAACAAATCCATACAACAGCACTGCAAGTTTTATCAAAATTGCTTCATATTCTTCCAAAAACAATTCAAAAAGTGTGTTCAATTAGTCAATACAGAAAAACACTGTATAAGATTCTTGAAGAGAAAATTACAACACATGTATCAGATGAAAATTTGAAAACAGTGCTTGATGTGTGGAAAGAAATAACATACAATGTTTCGTCACGAAACTGTTTTATTTTTGAAAATAAGGTTTACCTTATCATCCAACTTTTAGAAGAATTTCCTGAAGACTTGATTATAATAGAAAAGAGTTTATCCATAATGGAACAAATTGGAAGACAAGATGAAGCTGATGATTTCATCATGACCAAAGAAATGATATTGAAACTACTAAATTTTGTTAGAAATGAAAATTTGCACATTAGTTTTCTATCTGCCACTATTCTAGTCAATAGAATCAGTAACAAATTGCATGAATGGAAATTTGATGAAGATTTATTACATAAAATCAACCGAGTGATAAAATCTGCAGTTTTGTCCTGGGATTTAATATCCATCAAACAGGAACTGATTAAACTTGAATCACTAAAACCTTTAATAAAACTTTTAAAATCAAGCAATGAAACTGTTTTTAAGTTATATGCTGCTTGGACCATTAATCATCTAGTCAGTCAAAATCCAGAATTTTATACATCATTGCTGACCGAAGAAAAACTTTTACAAGATTTGCAAATCTGTGAGAGTGAAAATTATGATTGTCCAGAAATTCAAATGTTTTTATCAGGTGCTTTAACTTATTTCAAGACAACTGAGAAAGAGAGTGAGTATAAAGATACACTTCATATAACATGGAGAGAATTTTTAAATATTTATCCTAATTTCAGAATCCAGTTGCCTTAAGAAAACTAAATACTCACTGCGGCATGTATTTGAACTTCTAGGTGCTAATCATGTATCTCCAGATGTATTTGAAGATATGAAATCGTACAACCTGTCTGAATTACAAGACCGGAACAGCAAATTGGATAAACCAATAAATGAATTACTAAGTCAGACAATTGTTTCTAACTCAGCTGGATGTTCTAATTCGAGTTCTGAATTTGCACAATGTGTAGTGTCTGGTCTGCATGCTGTCAAACAAACTGTAGATTTGTTTAGTTTTTTGAAAAATGATGATTCGTATGAAAATACAGTTAGATGTGAAGCAAAAATTTTAAATATGTTTCAGAAGCTTATGGTTACAGCACAAAGCTTACTAGTTAAAGGTATTGCAAATTCTCCAGAAGAATCAGAAAGATATTTGAATGCAATGACAATGGTAACATCAATTTTTACTAATGTAAGCAAAGAAATGGAAAATATGATAGAATATGATGAATAGTGTAAATGAGATTATACAATTTTTAATATGTGGTGCCATCCGCAGCATATGGCACCATATATTAAAAATTACATCTTATAAACATAGCAAGTCCAACAAATAATTTCGTTCTTATTTTTTGCCACATTAAACAAATGTCGTTAATATTTAAACACACGGATTAAAATTAAGAAACAAATCTGGTAAAGGAATTAAAATTTATTACTCAGAAGACATAATTACAATAAATTCAACAATGAATAAATAAAATGTGAATAAAATTTCAAAAATCAAAACATCCGACCCACTACCATATATAATTCTTTCTAAATAGTAATGAAAACATTTAAAAATCTTGTCACAATCCCAAGAATTAATCATCAAAAATCTTTTGTATTTCAACAGTCTTTAAATGCTAACAACTATTTAAAATTTAAAATTTCTAAATATCTATGTAAATTTGCAAAATTACAAACTCCATTGTATCAAGCTCTCGACATAGGACTTCAATACATTTTAACCCTCCAAGTACCATAACTCCCGGCCAATGCCAAGTACCATTAATGATGACAACTGTCATTAGAAAAAAGCCAATTTTAAAAA
>JAQFZN010002325.1:0-11737 GCA_034687075.1 Geophilus carpophagus | reverse complement strand
TTTCTAGTCATATTCTTATCATTAATGTATTGACATTTACAGTACATTTGAAAAAGTACTTAAATTAGGGCTTGTACTCATGTGAATAGTGTCACTTACTATAACCTTATTTACTTTTTTTTTATCAAATATACTAATTTTAATAAAAGAAAACGCTTACCTTTCTTTTTCACATGTTTT
Organism: Geophilus carpophagus; assembly: GCA_034687075.1. Taxonomy (NCBI): domain Eukaryota; kingdom Metazoa; phylum Arthropoda; class Chilopoda; order Geophilomorpha; family Geophilidae; genus Geophilus; species Geophilus carpophagus. The sequence continues at coordinate 11,557 of JAQFZN010002325.1, read as the reverse complement.
ATCAAATCGTTACTTCTACTAATCGAAGCCAGAAGTAATAGTTTTACTCAGAATTGCATATCGTGAATAAATAAATTGAAGTAAAACTATAGTTTTCACCTATAGATGGAATCTTAAATTTATCTGCCATCTAACGAGAAAATCTTAATTTAATAAATCAAAATATTGCACAAATCACCATTTTTTGTACAAATTTTGTTATAAAAATAAAATAATCTTTTAAAATGTATTTATTACAAAATAAATAAATTTTAATGGTGTTTTAATGTTTATTTCAAAAAATAATAGTTAAAAAAAATGCGCGCGTATGCTTACACACTACATAATTTACGGAGCTGGTTCGTAGAAAAATAATAACTTCGCAAATAAGTATTTTCTACAAATTTTGCTACCTGAGATCAAAAATACGAAAATATGGACTCTAAATGACTGGAAACGGATTATTTGGTCAGATGAAACAAAAATTACCCATCTGGGATCTGATGGATGACTGGAAAAAATTCAAAGGAATCAATTTACAACAACATGTTAAAGAAACTGTGAAATTTGTTGGTGGCAATTTAATGGACAGCAAATGGAGTAGGTAAAATGTGCAAAATTAATGGTAAAATGGATGCAAATCAGTGCTTTAAGATGAATTTTTATAGTTCTTAAAAAAAACAATCAACTGTCACATGATAAAATAGTTTTAACAAGATGGAGCAAGTTGCCATACTGCTTTAAAAATCAAAACATGGTTTAAAAAAGAAAAGATTGAGATTCTAGAGTGGCCAGCACAGTCACCTGATCTCAATATAATCGAACATTTGTCGGCAGCATCTTAAAATGAAGCTTGGTGAATACACAACTGATCCAATTAGAACACAACTGATTTGTGGGAGCGAGTAGAGGCTGAATGGCACAAAATTCCACCTAGTGTTTGTGTCAATTTAATTGAAAGTATGCCAAATCGTGTTGCTGCAATATTAAAAGCCAAAGGGTGTTATACAAATACTAAATGACCATTCCTCTGAAAATAATTTATTTTGTAAAAAGTATAATGTCTAGAGCAAATATTTGTAGCTAAAAGATAAAAGATTTTTGAAAAAAAAATAATCATATTTATTTATTAATTTTTCAAGAAATTGTTAGCCAATAAAGCCACTAAAAGAAAACATTAGGGAGGTTCAATCCAAAACTAAAAGTGACTTTTCATTAAAGGCGTTCAATCCAAAACAAAAAGTGATTTCAGTTAAGTCACTTATGATTCCCCAATTACAACTTAAAACAGCAAGTTGCCATCTTGATTGTTGTGCTACCAGGCACATGCGCAGAACACACAGCCTTCATGATTGAATAAAGTCTTCTAAAAGGAAGAAAAGTCACGCAACCTGCGTCTTTTGGAAAAGACACTTTCAGCCAGTGACTTTTAAAATACATGAGTTTTTAGTTATTTCATGCTGAGAAAAGTCACGAAAGACAGAAAAGTGACTTTTAGTTTTGGATTGAACCCCCCTATTGAAGAAGTTTTGTCAGTCACTGTACAAAAATACTTCTGTATAACTGATTAACTGTATTTCTGTGCAAATGAGTGAAGTTACTCATAAGTATAAGTTTCAGCTAGAATAAAATCTGAATAAAAAAGTTTTAGGTTTTGAACTTGAGTTTAACTGCATCGTACAGTCTTAGACAAAATGGTTACGAAGGGATGAAATTATTCAAAAATCAAATAATGTTGACAGTCAATAAAACTAAATGGTGTGAGATGATACGATACTGTCGACAAAGTGCTATCAACAAATAATTTATCAGAGAAATATTCATGATTATTTTATTGTTGACGGAATACTTACGCCGATAAAATGCTGCATCGTCACTTTTATTGGCGTAATTTGACAATGCATTGACGACACATATACAGTAATCTGAAAAGTTCACAAGCACTTCTTTTCACACCTAAATCATGTCATGTACATAGAATCTATGCCTAAATATGGTTATTTTATGTAATTTACCAAATTTAATTTGCTTTTCTCTGAACTAGTATAATTTTATACATTTTAATTAACTCAGATTAACAAGAATATGTAATGCATTCTATTAAAGCGCTTAAATTTTTCCAAAATTTTTTTACTACTTTCTAGCAATATTGACCTGTTCAATGTTAGTATGCGACAATTCAGTATTTTTTGTCGTAGATGATGAAATAGCAATGGTACACATTAGGGGTTTGCACTTCACTTCTTCTGTTTGGCTCTGGACTAAAAAGGGATTTTTCTCATCACAAAGTAGACGGAAATAATGTTCCCTGAACTATAAGATGAGGTGTGATAGGCTGCTGTTGTCAGGGAAACCGATTTCCCATGATGAATTATATTTGCCCATTAAATTTTCGTAGATGAGAATTTATCAACAAAAGAACAAATTTTTATTTTTTTTTTAAATGCTGCAATTGCAAAATTTTTTCCAAAGAAAACAACTTTTTTTTTTAATGTAATTTGTTTTCTTATTGTAACTTATGGCTTTATAAAAACATTTCCGTAAATAGAATACTGATATTATTCAGCAATAAGTATTAATGATAGAGTGATTGCAATATTCATGATACAATATGCTTTCGCAAGAAAAAAGATAAAAATAATACCTAATAACATACAGAAGTTTATTTGAATAACGTTGTTTACTGCGGTTCATGTTTACGTTTAGTTTTAATCCGAAGCCTATTACCAGAACTACATCGGATGTTCTTCTTTGAACAGCAATAAATCATTGCAAAATTTTCATCAACTTGTTTATTTTTAATAAAAGTGTAAATTTGACAAAATTACACACTCATTTATTAATCGATTAATTAACTAATTACAAAATTAATATAGTTAATAAAATACTAACTTACCAAAACAGATAAATATTAATTAAAAAAGTATTAATCACTCAAATTTAAATAAAGTTGATAACGATGAATTAATAAATTAAATTTTTGTCTGTATGTATCAAAATATTTACCTCAATAAATAAAATTTCTTAAGTTTATAGATTCACTTACATGCTGCATCGTTTTCTTGTGATTTTCCTGCTTGAATTTATTGAAACCAGCTAATACCACACATTGACAACTCAGTCAATAAAAATTTAATTTTAATTCTTTGCAGGTCTTCATGTTTAAATAAAGCATCTAGTCAATATTCACTTTTTCACTAAAGTTGCACCTTGGGCCTCATTATCAATGTGTGACGCGCTAGTGACGTAGCCAACCATCACCACAAACGCTATATAACCCCATGCTCCTCACATTGGATATGCACCAGATCATCTCTTTTTAGTGAGCTCATATTGCACGTAAATTATTCTCCAGGTAAGATAAGATTTTACTTTTTTTTCAGTTTTTCTTATTCCAGTTTAAAATACATATTATCTTTTTTGTAAAATTTTTAATTAAGCGGTGAAGCATTTAGCTTTAGATTTCTTTGTAGTTGATTATCTTTTCATAAGTAAAGAAACCGCAGCTACTGTTAAAAGTAGTTTGATTTAGTATTCTATTGAAAACTAATTTTCTGCATCAAGAGACAAATTTCTAAAGCTTATTAGAGGTAGATAATAACATGACAATGTAACCTAGAGTTCTTGGAATGCCAGTAAACTGTCTTGTTAGTCATGATAATAAAACTAAATTGGATAGCTATATTAGTCCATTAAAAGAAATTAAACAAAGTTGGCGCTGCCACACGCTTTCATAATTAATACATTAACAGTTGCGGGAGAGAAAAGCAACTTAGATGTTAAAATATTAAACAATGTGTCATGATTTTCATGTAATTGAATTTACAAAGCACTGTGTGAGTAAAATAAACACCTACAAAAATCTTTTTAAGTAATTAAACCTCAAACTATTGGAATAGTTTTAAGGTATCGACGCTGAAAAGAAGGAATGAGAATGCATTGTGTAATCAAAAACTTATGCATAATTAAAGTATAATTGCATTTCACGATTTGAAAAAGAAAATCTATCTCAATTTGAATCTTCCTTTTCGAAATAACCATAAAATGAACTAGAATAAGTAAATCAATTTTTTTTGAAAACTTTTGTTTTTCGTTTTAATTTGTATACCCTTTTAAAATCTAATTAATCTTTTGCTCTGAAATTTACTTTAAATTTTCATTTTCAACTGCTGGTGTCAAGGTTAATGTTGCGCAAACAGAATATTTAAGTAATAAATTGTCCGCCTTGTAGATGTCTTTTCTGCGACTATTTTCTTTTATGCTGTGCAACTAAACACCAAGGCAGCAAGGGGCAGTTTGCACTTTGCTATGAAAACAATAAAAAAAAACAAAAACGCTTTTCTAAAACTAAGCAGAATAAAAGAATTTGAACAAAGAAACATAAAAAAATGTTTAAATAAATTGAAGTTGTTTATTAATTTTTTTAAGTTATAAAGTTTAAAAATACTAAAGCTGCCAAGCTTTCACAAATAACATTTCTTTATCATATAAATAAATAAAACGGTTACAAACTTACTTTCACAAACATTTCTTTTTAGTTTTGATTTTATTTAACAAAGTTTTGTCAAGCGAACTTCATAAATTAACGAAGATTAAAGCCAAGATAATTTGAATGCACCAAGAAAGAATAAACGGTGGCTTGAATTAAAACAATATTTAATAGCACTTTATAAAAATAGTTTAGCGGCTAATAAAGTTAAAGAAAATTGACTTAGAATAAAGTGTTTCAACATTTGTTTAATAACTTATATAATTTATGTACGTGCATCATGACATTCGTCTACATATTTAATGAGTTTACATCGTAAAAACTTAGTTGATTATTGATTAAAACTTTATACTGCTAAAAATTTATAAGAATAAACAAGTTTTTAAACCTTACCTTGAAATCAGGAGAAAATTATACTTTACAAAAAGCTTTTTCTTTTCCAATATACGCTCTGCACGCACGTCAATCGCGAGGCTGTTTTTTTTAATCAACGTTTTTCAAATAAATTTTATGAGGTATTAAAATAATACACAACATTTACTTTAACAAAAATAACAAAAGTATTAAATATTTCCAATTTCGTCATGAGATTAGTAATATAGATTAAGAAATATTTTAAATTGCTCTTCGACAAATCCGAAATGATAAATCATTTAAAATATGCTCTACTCTAAGCTTAAAATTTAAACGATAAGTTTGTGAGCACATATTTTATTTATACAGATATAAAAAATTCAATTTAAAATTTATCAACTTCATTCGTACACTGTAATATTAATTAAAAAATCTATTACCACAAACTTTGAGCTGATGTTATTTAATTGATCGCTGTGTCGTCTACTGTTTGACTTGATATAGATTACACTAAATTCTCCCTTATACCACAAATCTTCCGCGAACCAATCTGAAGCAAACAGGAAACTCATTTTGCCAACATAAAATAAACTGACCCAATACAGAAAAAAATGTGTACTTTTATATGGCTTTGCGAGTCAGCTAAGTCAACCTGTTCTCACCAAAACACGAACAAAACATCCGAAAATATGCCTAACAGCAGTGTTAGGAAATCTAATAAGTCCCTCCATTCTACACGACAACACGAATGTAAAATGAGCTGCCTCAAGTCAAATTTTCACTGTCCAAACATTGCATCTTATTAATATTAGAGCAATGAGAAAAAAGCCAGAGAAACTGTAAACAAACTAAACGCTTAACCGTGTAAAATTATAATTTTTATACATATTAATTATATCTTCTTGTGTTTGTAGATAAAACTCTCCAGAGTGCAAAATGCAATACGCCACAATTCACAGTTTCGTGGCCTTGCTCTTAATTGTGTTCTTCTTTACCATAGGATGTGCAGCCCAAAAAAGAGTAAGTTTTTAAATGAATACGTAATACGTAGTTGTAAAGCATGCTTTAATGATTATTTCTCTTTTTTGATAAAAATGGCTGTGAACTAAAAGATGAATCTTTTTATTTTTTTAAATAGCCGTTTCTTTGAAAACTAAAAAAGCTGATTAAAAGTTGCTTGCGCAAACGCTTTTGTTTCTATTTTACATTTTAAACTTATTTTAACTTTAAATTTCAGTTTAATAGTAAAGCAAAAAATTTTTAAAGGAAAGATTTAACATAAAAGATAAATTGATTTTTTTTTCAATTGAAAAGAGAAAGAAAAAAGCTGTTTTAAATGCGTTATTCCGCGTTAGTTGTAGACAATTGATATTAGCTTTTAATCGGATTTTTAGGTTTAAAGTACCTACTTTTCAATTAAAAATCAAAATTCCTAATTAGTATTTTCGCCACAAAACAAAGCTGATTAAACAGATAAAACGTGAAACCTTTCAAAGTAATTCACAATTTACATTCGCTTATATTTTAGAAATGTAATAAACACATTCTTTATCTTTAAAAATCGCATCATTTGATTAAATTCAAACCCTTTATTAAAATTCGTGTCGTTGTGTAAAATCATATTTTCTGGTAAATTTTAAAGAAAGAAAGTTTCTACTCTGTGAGAAAAATGTAATTTGAAATTGTCGTTCATTTCAATCAATATTGAAGGATTCAGATGGACATGACAACGCAGTATTGAAAAATAAACGACCCTTTTGTAACGCATTCACCGGTTGTGGACGCAAGAGATCCGAGCCCCCTACTAGCAACATGAACGATTTGGAAACTGATCTACTTTTGGATAAATTGAGTCATCAGATTTTAGGATTGGTACACGTTTTGGAAGCTCTGCATATGAGAATAGAAGCTTCTAGACAAAATCAACAGCCAATAGCTATGATGGAGGTATCGAATAGAAATCAATTTCAATTTCAACTCAAGTAACTTTTCAACTTATTTCAGGCTGATTCAAGAATTCCTAACTACATAATAGACAGGAAACGACGTTCAACAAAAATATAACCAACTTCATTTAATCATACTTAATTAATATTTATTTGTGTTATTCTCTCCCCTAATAAAATTGATTTACAAAATTAAAATTAGAAAATTTTAAGAAATTATTTAACTCTAATATGTCCTTTATTTTTGTGCAAAAATATTTTTATGCTAAAGTATTAATATAAAATAATTTTTTGAATATTAAACTTTTTCCTTACATAACCTTCCAAATTAATTTATTTACACTTCATTATTTTTATCTTCTGTAACGTTCTTGTAAAAAAGTAGTTAGTAATCTGCAATAAATATTAGTTGTAAATTTCAAAAATATCATTTTTATTTAATTACCTTATTTTTTCAAATGAAACCCGCAGTTTATACTTTAAATTTAAAATATAACAAAATATCATTCGCAAAGAATCACACAGAGCTCTTATAAATTTCACATATGAAGTAAGTAAACATCGAACCTGTATTAGGATTTAATTTTAATACACTATACAAGCTCCTTATTATTTTAATTAAGTTAAATTATTAAAAATTCAACTTCATACCTGACTACATTTTATCTTTATTTTTATTTTCGAATGATCATGTTTTGCTTAAAGGCAAGTTTCATTAGAAAAAAAATGGCATTTATTTATAACTAACCTATAACATTGGTGTAATAAATTCAAAAATTTATTAGCTTAAACTCCATAAGCTACTTCATGCTTCTTTGATGCATCAAATGGAGTTTGAGGCACTTCCGGTAATTCAACATCTGTAATAAGACATAAACAATTAATTAATTAATTTTCTAAAACGGAACCAAAAACTAATTGAACTAAAGACTACAAAAGCACGTTTACTATAAGCTAATTAAGATGAAATAATGAGACAAGAGGATTTATGTTGGAAAAATTTTCTACCAGAACTTGGGAACCGAACATGTGAAGTCGAGCGTTGCATTTGTCAATGGTGAGGTAATGGACAAAGCTTTTAACGCGACATAATTTAAGCAGCAGGAAAGACTCTTGCTGTGATCTAAATGTGTAAAGCTCCCAGCAGGAATCAAAATCATTTTGTTGTACAAGTGACGCACCATCACACATGATATTGCCTAAGGACCTAACTACAATCTTCTAAATACCTTTCTTAAAAAATTAATTCTGTAATAAAACAATTTTTTTCTTACAAATATATTTTTTTTAATTATTAAATTTTAAATTTTTCAACCTCAAGGAATGTCACAACTCGAGCTAATATGTGGTTAAAAGCAAACAGTGTGCATAGCTGAAATCTTCATTCACCGCAAATCCAATTACATGGTTCGAATAAAGTTTATAATGAGAAAGAATCATTTAATTAAGGACGATGACAACGTCAACAATAAGTAATTGTAAATTAATAAAGTGTTGTACAGGTTCAAATTAGTTTTCTGTACTTTTACTAAGTTTAGCTGAACATAATAATAACAATAAATAATTAGAAATTTCTTCACTTTTATACATCAATTTTCTAGATGTTTCTTTTAAGTCATTCACGAATGGAAATTAATCCTTATTTTATTTAAATAATTTTTTTAACGGAATTCCCTTCTCTAAATTATACAACAGAAACAAATTGAGTGAATCATATTACAATCTCCTTAGAAAAAAAGAATCGCTGATAAAAAATTCCACTGTCACATTCTCAATGTCGGTTATAAAATTATCACCATCTTGTTGTCAACTTGAAATAAAGTATTAACTACAGTTCTAAGAAATAATTTAGTTGTTGTTGGTACCAAAATAAATATAAAAGACAAGTTACACGTGAGCTTAATAAATGTTTGCATAAATAGTATTAAAAAAATTATTTTCTCACTATTATGGTCATTAATTTCTTTTTACTCTTTGTGATGTAATAGCAGACAAAATATCCATTCATTAAGTGAAATGAATAAAAGTAATTTAAAAATTAAGAAGTACCTAATTTAAATTTATATTTTAAAATTGTTCAGTAGAGTTAAATTATTTATTCCATTTTCATCCACACTACTCTACCTTAATGGATTTATTTAATTCTTTTAACTACCCACTTCTAACGTAGTTTAATTCAGATTAAAAATTAATTGTAGGTAAAATTAAACTACAATTAAACCGTGATAATTGCACGTTGATTTATTTTTTTGTTTAACTAATTTAGATTCACTATAAAATATCAAATATATGTGTTAAAGTTAAATAAACTTTAATTGGATCTTTGTCAAACCAATTTATTGGTTTTATCTGAAAATCATGTTTATATATAGCAAACAGAGTTAGATTAGAATACTAATGCAATCAAAACAAACTTTGAGAACAAGGTTTGTTTTACCTTTTTCTGGTATCTTCAACTTTGCCAAGCGATCACCAAAGTCATCTTTCGATCCTCCCACTGGAGGTTCTGGTGGTTCATCATGAAATGCTAATAATTCTTCCAATTCTGATTCTAATTCTGACATGTCAGTTTCCCCACCAACGGATTGTGAAATAGTGTCTTGAATATCCTCATGCATGTCAAACACCTAGAACAAACAAACAAACAACCAACATTTATCATTAACTCTAAACAAATTCAAATCAGTTCCTGTCACTACCTCCTGAATCGATGCCATCGTATCATCAACTTTATCTAGTGTTATTCCACCTTCGGCAAGGGTATTATGGAAACTAGAAACCCCAGATTTATATGCATCAATTACCTAAAAATAAATTTAATTTTTTAATAAAAATCCAATAATAAATTGTACATACTTTACCATTTTCTCTGATTCTGTATCTTGAATTTGTTGCAATAATAAATCTAAATTTTCTAATGAAACTTCTCGTTTTACTATGACTCGTTCAATCATTTTCTTTTTACGTAATACAGATTTAGCCTGTAAATTAAAAATTTTTAATGAAGCAGTTGTGTTCAATTGCCAGCAGCGTATATATATAAATTTAATTTGTCTGTGTATTTTGTTAGGTAAATTTGAACTAACCATTGCCCTTTCATTCTGCTTCAAATGCTGCTTGGCTGTTTGCAAACATCTGAAAAATTAATATTCAAATTTTAATTAAACTATTTTTAAAAAATAATCTTTACAAAATCATTAATTAATTTACTTTTCGACATCATCTTGTAACTTTGTTATCCTCAATTTCATATAATCTCGAGCTTTCTGCAATCTAGAAATTTTTTTTAAAAATAAGTTTGTTTAATTGACATAAACATCAATACCTCATAATTCCTAAATCCACGTCAGTAATTTCATTGACAATTTTTTCATTTTTCCGCTTGAATTTTATAATCTAAATAAAAGTAAAATATTAGATTCAAACCTTCTATTGCTTATTACATCTTTTATAATTTGCTTACACTTGAATTTTCATCAGAATAAGTAGATACAATTCTATTCTTTTTTAAATAAGTAAGAGCAAGTTTCAAATCTGCTTCTGAATTAAGAACACTCTGACACTGTTGCCAAAGATTTGAGAAAGTAATAATATGATCAGTGGATTCAAATTCTACATTTTTTTCGTGAATTCTAACAACCTCAGCCGCTTTTTCCTACAAAATAGTTACACAAATATTACAATTATGAATAAAATGTATAAACAAATACTTTAAAACCTCAATAATATTGTGTAAAATATATCTCTGAGTTGGTGTTTCTTTCTTGTTAATTGTGTTCACAAGTGCTGACATGGACCAGACTAATGGTTTTTTGATAAAAACATTTACTCCCCAAGACATCCATCCATTTCCATCAAATAAATTGTCAGTGTCATTGATTTTACCAGCTTCTCCTGACCTGCAACATAAATAAATAAAATAATTTAAGAGTTAGGTACAAAAAAACAATATAATTTTATCAACTTTTGTATTCTCACCTCAGCAACTCATTAACTACAGTTTGTAAACACTGCGGATATCGACCATTCCGTTCGAACTCAGTCCTTAATTCAGCTTCAGTAAAGCTTAATTTGTTTTCACAACGACACCACGAAAATATAATACTTTTCCAAAATTCCAACTTACTATCCCACGCATGGGGATTAACATCTCTTACTCGAAAATCAGCGAATAAAACATTCATTCTCACGTCATCCTGCCAACATTCTGGACGAAAGTTTTTCGACATTTGTAAAAGAATCAATAAAAAAATATATGATACACAAACAACTTCTCTCGATGATATTTTTTTTATCTGGATCAATCCTTTTACTTCTTAATATGGGCAAGATTTAAGTGACCTCTATGATCGCAAAAGTGAAACAGTACTTAAATAATATCACTAGATGGCAGAAAAGGGCTTACCTGCGCTCATGAAGTATGATCATGCTCCATACCTCCACCACTCACGTTCCATTCTGTTAAGTGCTTCCACAGTCGCATCACAGAGCTAATCGGCAGAAGTGTCCGAAAAGTTTTTTTAATCTATATTTACAATAATTCTATAATTTAGGATAATTTTTTTTTCAACTTTATTTTTTGTATATTGTAATTGATTTTTCTAAATTACATATTGTCTTAACTGTAATCACGAAAAATGTCAACTACTGAACTCATGCTATAATTATGATAAATTTTTTTAGTGAAACAGATAATTTTTCGTCTTGAAGTTGTTATTTTACTAACTAAAACAGTACACCTTAATCAGCGAGGGGGTGCAAGGGGTGTATGGGCTATGCATGGTGCCCC
>JAQFZN010002324.1:0-11741 GCA_034687075.1 Geophilus carpophagus | reverse complement strand
CTACATATAAAAAAGATCTTTTAAAGTGGAACTTCAATGTAAAGAATTTCTCAATGTTAAGAACACTTTTTCAACCGGAAATTCTTTCTCACTCGTATTAAATACTCAGATTAAGTTGACTTTTTAAAAAAAATACATTAAGAATATATTTGACGACATTTTATTTAAAATAAAATTATTAATTCATTTTGTTTTAATCTATATTAATTATTTTTCTTATATTTAGCAACAAAGATTATTGTTTACATTAAACCTCTTAAAATAAATATTGATTGCTAATATTAAAAACAAATTTTGTCCCATTTTTATAACAACAGATATTTCCTCCCTTAAATTGTACCTTAAATTGAAAAAATTCAAATCCAAACAAATTTTATGAATTCAAATCTTCGATTAACATTAATATAAATGAAGGGAACTAATCGAGACAATACTATATATGCAAATTATACGCTCCAATTGGCCTTGAAAATGTGTGCAAATGTATTGTATGCAAACTATGTTGACTCGTGTTTTAATAACCCTTCTTTCTCATCACAACACAACAACTTTTAAGTGTATAGTCTCACCGACTTCCCGTTTAATGACATTATTATTTAGTTACCAATTTCAAAGAACTGGATGAACTCTCGATCAACCACTGTTTAATTATATTCAATTTCTTTGTTAACTTTTTAACCGTTATAGATCCACTTTTATAACCATTATAACCACTAGATTTCAAAACAAAAAAAATTCATCAATATTCTTAAGGATGATGCAATGCAGGTAGAGTTCAGTTTGGTACTTTAGAAAAATATTGCCTACGGCCTAATCCTAAAAAGATTAACTAAGACAGTTCCCTTTTACACACTCACTTGAGCATTGATCTATCACTGCAGTTACCCTGCCTTGATAAATTAAGCTTGTTGCAGGCAAACGTCAAGGTTAGTGAAACAATCATCACATTCAAGTAAGGAAAGGCGAAAAGCGGTGTAATTTTCTTTGGTATCCAACCCGCCATTAGTTGCTTGTCGACTCTAATAAACTCGTGCACATCAACGTGAAGACAAAGGTAATTTCACGCTGTTGCAAAGAACAATAGCAAGATGGATGTTTTCTCGCACCTTTAAATGTCTAAATATCTTCCTTTTAATTTATAATGATCGCAATAGATTTATCAAGTTAATCGTTATTTGTTACACCTAATAGTAAACTATGTGATTAAAAATGGAGTATTTGCTACTGGTAAGATGTAAAAGAAGAATTTTCTGACGAAATTAAATATATATTTAAGAATTAAAGCAATTTTTGTAGAAAAACTAATTTATATTTTTTAGAGAGATTTTCTCTCTGAGCAGTGACAAGTAAGTTTACAGAATTTTTTAACCTAATAAATTGACCTCTTTCTCTCCGATGTAATGATATGAGAGTGCAAGTTATAGTATTCAATTTTTATTTTAAATTCAAATTCAAATTTAAATAAAAAAAATTTTTAAAATTGTTTCACTAAAAAAATAACAAAAAAAATGCATTGTAATAAAAAAAAGTGTGTGCACATCAACCACTTATTTTCTATCATCAATAACCCGTCCTTTAATCTTTTACACCAAGCAGAAACATCCTTATAATGCAACATCACAAGGTCGTAATGCATGAATGCGTTTGAAACAAGTGCACTAGAACACTTTACTACTAAGTCATGCAATCTGAGAAATCACACAGCAAGTGCCGCATTTACTACAAAAAAATCTACTCAACCATGCGTTAAAAATGGCGTCTGAACATCTAAGAAAATAAACGCAAGACCCACTCAAAGTAATCAGTTCGAGCAGAGTAGGAAAAGAAGACCAGGTAGCCACGCGTTCGCGCGTGCCTTTCTACCAAATTTACACAGAAAAAAGTGTGAAAATAAAACATAAAAAGAAATAAATCCTATTCCAAACACCTAAAATTACCACTCATTTTCTTCATTATACATCACACCTTAATCCCCATCATATACACATCAACACATCACGTCTCAAGCAATCAAATCAATTTCCTTCTCGCCTCTTCAAATTGCAACATTTTTATCACGACATTCAATCAAAAAAAGTATTTAAAAAAAAAATTGATACACACATGCAAAAGCAACCATCTTTAAAAAAATTGAGGGTGGGGTTGTGCAAATGGTGTGCCCCAATGAAGGAATTAATGAAAGAAGGAAAAGACTTTTCCTTATTCAGGTGTCATGAGAACAGTGAGCCAGATCAAAGATTAGAGCTTCAACTCATCTTAAACATCAACATAATGGGCTTGAAATAATAGTCGCAAAGGGTTATTTTCATTTCACATGCAAGATGAGAAAAGCACAGCAGTGATTACTGATGAGCAAAAACGCAAAGCAATTTGTCCACTCTCATTACTTATGACCAACCACACACACAGTGTGGGTAGAAACAGCTCATACATTACATCATATGTGGCACTAGGCAGATGGTTTTGCCAATGCTTCCTTCATATGTATTATAATAATATGGAAAGTGGACATTTTCCGCAAGATGACATGCTTATTAGAATTCATTTGAATAATGCTCTTATCTCGAGTGATTTTGTGTGCTCAATAACTGATGAGGTTTAATTATATTAATTTTAGATACGTGCGGCAAATTGTAAAATGGCTACTGCTGCTGTTATATTATTCGAGAATTTAATGGTTTGTTTTGGATGTTTTCTCAACTAATGAAATTTTTTATTTTTATGCTTGGGATGTAATAAATCATTTCGCGAGCCACGATTGTATAACTGTGCAAATCAATTTAAAACAAAGGTAATAAAGGTTGCAAATGTCATATTAAGGTCAGTGAAATCAAATTAATTTTGCAATGATAAAAGTAAAAAGTTTTTCAGTTGTATTTATATTTATATATATATTTAAAGCTGTGTAAATTAATTTGTGTTTCTCAATTTATATTTTCAAAATATTAACAATTAATTTAAGCTAAGAATTAAGCTGTAAAATTTTAGCAACATTTTTTGAAATTTTGTTTTTTTTTTAGATTTTTTTTGACTGTTTACAATTTAGAACATTACATTTGCATATGAACAGCTTGCGGTGAATTTTTGTGTGTAAAAACAAGGAAGAAGTACATTTACACGTATGTTGCACTAATAGAAAAGCGAATTTATTTAATAAAGTCACAACTTTAATAACACTTATTTCTGATGAGAAAAAAATAAAAATAAAGTAAAAAATTTATTTCAAAATCTCCATTTCATCTTAGATTTAGCAACTTGTGAAGTACTTCCTGGACCAAATTTATTGAACCAATTTTTACCCACCGCCCTAGTACATTATTTCACATCTTCGTTCAAAATGCCCATCCTTTATTGATTTTTTCTCAAACCCCCTTTCCTTTTCCGTCAGGCTTGTATCCAACAGTTTTGCTCTATGAAAAATGAATCTTTTCAATTTCCACGCTCTTCATTGTCTGCTTTTATCATGAAAAACGACTCCCTTAAGCCATGAAGGGGCCGGGACTTTCACCTTTTACTAGGTGTGGGGGAAGTTTTCATTTTCAACAAACCTCCCTTCTATATCTACCCTCCCCCCCATCCCCTAGCCTTCACCATCACATCCCTCCTTTTTCCAACACCTCACAAAAGAATGGCTGTTATTATTAGAAAATCCGTGAAGGTAGCTTCCACCTTTTTGGGATAGGCCCACGTGCCAATGGCCGATACCCCTTTGAAGCCAACGCTTGTTTATGACCAGGTCCCTACTGCGAGTCAATGTCCTTCATCAGTAGGGGTGCTGATGGACGATTAGGAAGTAGAAGCGTGGTGGACTTCCTCCCCAAAGAGGGGGAGGCTTATTATTATGGTGTATGAGTGTGCGCTACCGAAGTCATTGGCCTTTTCAGTCAGTGTAGGATGACTACTTTTAATAGGCAGGATCATCCTAAGACTGGTTGGTATAGAAAGGAAAAGTTGTAAATAGATGGGTTGCCATGTTCTTTGTATCTTTCGTAGCATACTGGTTTATAGTTGTAAGATGTGGGTTGTATCTATCTATCCCCCTTCATCTCACCTGTTGGCAATGAAGGGGTTGAATTAAGATCTCATTATGTTGTGATAGATTCCTATGAAGACCACACAGGTGTAGGTTGCCCTCTAGATATTCTAAGTGCAATTTTTCTACAAGAGTTGTTTAGAATAATTGATCGAGTTGGATAAAATAAAATAAAATGGAATAAAATATCAAATGTAAATTTCCAATGAGAGATTTGCTAATTTCTTTGGAATTCATTCTCATTGATTAAATTAAAAACTAAATAACAGATAAATTTTTATAATTTTGATTTAAATCATTTAAAAAATTTAGAAAATAGTAAGAAATATAAATTTACCAAATATCTTCAAATTTAAATCAGTTAAATAAATATATAAACAATATCTAATATTTTATTGTATTGTTAATTGATGTTTCAGATCAGGTTTTCAGTTTTATGACCTTTATAAAATACCAAACAAAAAATAATGTAACAAAAAGAAATGACCTGAAAAGGGTCACAAATTAGTATGTATGCGATTGCATAAAAATTCAAAATTTTTTACATTTTAATATCTATTTTTTTGATAATTTTTTCTAAATAATAACATTCAGTATACCCCTTTTTTATTTTTTTAAAATTTTATTTAAAATCGTATGGTGTCCAGATGGTCAACCGAGTTGAGTGGACGCTTCAAAGGTTAGATGAAGGTAAGCGATAAGCAGATGCTTTTCAAGATCTTTCTCAGTGATAAATATTCTTATCACTACAATTACACGTTATTAGAGTATTAGAAGTGCATCTTCAAAGACCAGTTCCTATTCCAAGAATACTCTCTTTCTAAAAAAAAATTAAGTAATTAATTAATGATAATAAAATTATATCAATTTCATTACAACTCATCAACTGTACATACTTGTTTATGCCAATCACGTGACTTTAAAAACAATTTTACTTTAAAAAAATTTAATTTATTCATATAAAAAACAAAATTAATCTTTCAAACTTAATTAAATTATTTAGTTTTAATTAAAATTCAAAATAATAAAAAATCAATTTCATTTACATTTTCTCACTTTGCTCCCTCTGCCGCCTCCACCCACTATTAAAAAAACATTTAAATCATAATTCAACACAACCTCTGCTTGAAACTAATTAGAAAACAAAGTGCAAGCACAAGGCGACATACAAATATTTCATCTTCATCAATTAATATAATCTCAAAACAAAAAAATAACAATAAATAAATTTTAAAAATTTTAAAAATGCTTATAAGCTTTACTTAAGTTAAAGGCCTACCGTAGCTCGGGGCTGTCCACGAGCCAATGGCGTCGCGATATTATATCGTGTTCAGGTCTTGTTGCCTGCAGCATTCATGCAAGTGATACACCAGGTGGAATCCCCGTACCTGAAGAAAGGTAACATACACAACATGACTGCACACCAATTGCACAATTTAATTACATGTCAGATATAAAACTAACAAGTTTAATTTATACTTTGAAGAATAAATTATAAACCACAGATTTTATATAAATATAAGTAGAAATTATAAATATTTAATACAGTTTCTTATTAAAGAATAGTATTTAAATGCATGAGTTTGTATAAAAACTTTCTGATCAGGAAGTATGCAAGTGATCATTAAAATAAATCTATCATTTTTACTATAGTGATTCCATGGCAAATTATTATTCATTTTATTCAAATTTGTAGTGCAATCATTTTTTTGGAGTGTTTATTAAGAGATTGCGAAAATCAACTGATGACTTAATTTATATTTATAACCTATTAGACTTGTGGATGCATGCCCAAACACATAGTTAAATTGCAGTAAAAAAACTCTGCTCACAGTTTATAAGAGAATAAATTATATGTTAACCCTTCAAGTATCATCCTGTTGACAATGTCACAAGCAGTAATTGGGTATAGGAAAACGTTTTAAACAATTTTTAGAAAAATCTAAAATTTTTCAAGTTTGTAGAAATAGATGAAACATATGTTATACTTAAATTTCAGAGTGATAACAAATTTTAAAAAAAAGTTATTTAGAATGCAAGTTTTTTGCCCCTTACTGTTTACAGCATAAGCAGAATCAGGCTTTCCTGCATATGATAGAACACGCATCATACCTAATAGACTTAGGTACGACGCTTCTAAAAAGTTGTGCCCTAATGACAGATTTGGTGGAATTGTTAAATTTCGTTGGCTAATTGCAGACGAAATTTAAGAATTTTATAATTATTTTTTTAAATTAATGTGTCATATATCTAATCATTACAATTATTTAATATAATATTAATATATATAATAATATATTTTAATATTTTATTATTATTATAATTTTATTATTATTTTATAATATAAAACATGGAACACTGTTGAATGTATAAATTTTGGTATGGTCCTTGGAGAGTTAAAAGATAAATATACAGTTCTGCAATTAACTTTGAATAATGCAAAAAATGTTAGTTAATACTGTTCTCAAATGTACATCAACTGCATTACACCTAAAAACAAACTCAGATCCTTCTCAAAGAAATTATTTTATATATATTATATATTCGCAATTATTTTATACCGTGTAAATTTGAGAATTAGAAATTTTAAAGCAAAGTTGCATCTTAATTCTGACAGGCATGCATTAAAATTTCTTACCCAATCACAAACCAGCTAACTTGCTCATGTTGCTTTTCTTGAACCTTGCTGCCCTTTAAAATTACAGCTGGTGTAAAATTTTTTCAAAAATACTTTTTAAAAATAATAAAAGTCTAAATCAACTAATTTTATTTCTTTCTTTCCCCCCCACTTTCTTCTTGATCAAACTCTTGACTAATATTTATAATAAATTCTCTCCTCATAAACTGTTTAAAAACTAATAGAATAAATAAAAAACTTCACAACACAGATTTTTATCATCAATTTGATTTCAAATTTGTAATGAAAAGTTATTACCCTCATGTAATGAGTTTCTTGGGCGGCATCAAACATTTTGCTTAAAAAAATTCCAGTGGCTCTTCAGTCAATTATGGTTGAAAAACAGGGTAAGAAGCACGTGGAGCAATAATCTTGTGTTTAATTATCACATGTCTGCACAAATAACATGCACTTGTGTCAACCTTAAATGAAATTTTGTAATAAATAAAATAGACAAGGATAAAAAAATTCAATAACTCGTCAGTGCCTACACAAACTAATATAATTCACTCTATCGTGCAATACATCATTACAAAATATTGAAAATTAGGACTTTGAAGATGACAAGCTTTCCTTATTAATAGCCCTAATGTCTCTCAATGGTCATATTGGAATGTCCACAACATACCAATTTTATGTTTTTTCTTTTTTCAATGCAAACCTCTGTCATTTTGTAGAATGGATAAAAAAATTGGATATAACTAAATGTCAACAGCATTCAAATGATGAATTATATTTAATATTGCAATACCCATTGCACGTGCTTAGCATTAATATTTTAGGGAGTAACACAATTTAATGGCTATTATTTTTTTCTAGTTTTATTAAATGGGAAGAAATAACCAACTGATTTAAAAAAAAGTTCATTTCACTACTGCACGAAAGGTTGCACTTTATATTTTTTTTAAGTTAAATTGAGTTGAAATCTCAAGTCAAAATGCCCATCAAATTGCACTATCAATTTAATGGAAAATTCAAAATCAAAATGTCTCATCTTCATCAACTTTCACTTTTATTTAAAAATAAATAAATGGATAATTTAAACTTAATTTCGTACTTAAGGGGAATAAAAGTCTGCTTTTATTATCAAAGTTTGTGTAATGAAACGGGTCTGTGTAATGAATTTTTTTTTAAATGTAGCAAAATTGGTTTTTACATAGAAAAATATTTATTTTAAATAGCTATTATGGTAGATAAAACTCGCTAAAATTACAAAGAACGGAAAAATAACCATTATAAATTAAAGCAAGATTAGATCAACGACTACATTTCACATCAAATGTCATAAAATGTTTTTATAACTCATATTAAACTGGAAATTTGTATTAAAATAAGGAAAATAATGTTAGAAATTCATTTTAAGTGAATTTTTTAACGTTATACAGACACGAAGCAATTTTTTTTTAAATATGGATAGACCTGTACCTTCAAAGCTCTTTTTATCAAAATAATTTATATTTTTAAACAAAAATAACCATCAGTTCTTTATCACAAACTAATTCCTTTAGTCAACTATAAAAAACAAAAAACAAAATCATAACAACATCTGCAACAGCTGCAATACACAACTATTTTTTGGTATTTAACAGATGGGATTAAATTTAAAGTCATAGACCTTTTAAAAAACCAAATAAACATTTATTGACATTTGCATTTCAAATTTGAACATTTTTCCTAGCATAAATAATATGAAAAAGCATTTAACTTAACGTGACATCATAAACCATCACTAAACTTTTCCTCAACTCTCTTATACCTCAACATCATTTCCAGCCAATAATTTTTATTCCACTCATCTTCAATTATAAAAGTCACAGACCTTCATTTTTATTTACCCCCTGAAAGATAAAAAAAATCAAGTATTTTAGCAATAAGTTGAAGAAAAAGGTGCACATGAAATCATATCCAACTTCATAAACTTTGACCTCTTTGATCTTGATGTCTACTTCTATTGTGCACATACTTGAGAAATGAGTATCACGTCCAAGTGTCTCAAAGGTCAATCTGCTTCTGGGCATATGCCAGTGCAATGATACAAGTCCACCAAAGTCATATCCCAGCGGCCCTTTTTTCTTAACCGCATTTATGGCTTGTAGATTGGATTTGAGTGTTGCAATAATTTTTTCCATCGGCTGTTAACCAACTTAAAGGGTACATTTTCATGTACCTTAGGAAGCACTCACATCCGGACGTGATGAGAAATAAAAAGAATAAAAAAAAATAAAACAAACTTGATTAGACTTTTAAAATGGAAAAAAAATTAAAAGCTTACTTTAATTTCAAAACCTTTTAAAGAATTTAAAACCTTTTAATAATTTAACACCTTTTTTTTTATTTTTATTTCCCATTATGTTGTTGTTATGTGAAACTCTTCTCTTTGCGCATCTTTTCTCATTATACAATAAATTGGACATTTCCCAAAGTGCTACACATAAAACTATTAATTCCTTTTTTGAAAGGTGGGGGAGCAATGAAGAATGCCTCAGTTCACTCCCATGCCCTGAGTTGAATCTTTAATAAGATGAAGGTGTGCCTTTTCACACCTTTCGTAGGTATACATCTTCCATTTTTTTTATTAATGATGTACAACTTTTTTTTCTCAAATTTTACAAATTTAATTTTTTTTTAATTTTTTGATGTACATTTTATCTCATTTTATTAGCATTTGAACTCAATACAGGGCATTAGGAGGGTTCCCAAGTCACTATTTCTCACACTGAGTTCCATTGTAACAGTACACACGCAATTCTTTTCATATCAAATAATTTTTCATTGAAAAAAATTTTAAATGAAAAAAGTGGGTGGTTGGGAGGGAGTGATAATGGTGGTAAATGAAATAAAAATTACAAATCATCAAGCCAGCAAACAAATTGTTTTATTACAAAACAACTGTCTATTCTATTTTCTATTGTGGGAAATGTCAGTTAATGGCAGTTATCGTGAGTTTGGGTTCAGAAAGGTGAAAATTTTTCATCGCCAAATCCACAGAAGCGAAATGTTGTCAAGGTTACAAACAACTCAAATGATAATTACATCATGCGTGACTTAAAAAAAATGAAATAGAAAAAAATAAAATAAATTAATGTGTATAAGCTTGTAAAACTCTATAGCGGTGTAGTTAACCTATATCAATCACAACTCTAATAACAGCGTATGGAATTAATGATTTTTCTTTGCAACTTTGAAATAAACTTGACATTAAAAAATTATTAAATTACTTAGATAATTACACGGTTTTTTAATGTTGAATTAACACCTTTTAGCTTAAGATTAACAGTCGTACAGTCAATGACTTATATTAATGCATGGCAGCCATCTTAAGAATTATGATTCAAAATGTAATCCATTACAAAACAATAAAAAGTTTAATTATTGAATATTTAAAATAAATATTAAAATTACAAAATTTTATTTCAATTATTCCCTTTTACAGTACCTTAATATCAAAATGGCTTACAGTACTTCAGTAACAAAATGGCTTATGCGCCTTATCATTACATTAACATCAAACTAAGAAAAAATCGCATCTGTAGGCTACATTTTATCTGAAATTAATTTTTATTGCAAATTTAATACCTAAACTCTTATAATAGCCAACGAACTACTTATTAACTTACAAGTTCTACTTAAAGATACGAACCAAACAAGATATAGAAACCCGAAAAAAGCCTCCAGATAAACCATAATCCAAAGTAAAAATTATGAAAAAATTCAGCTTCTTTCATCTCCCTTATCTAATCACCTGATGTGCACCTCTAACTCACCCTATGACCTCCTTTGAATCGTACTATCAACCAAATTGCCGCTTTATCCGACCAAATCATAGACTAATAAAAATGTAAACCAGTAGCTGTCACCAACTACTCACCTAATGTTTTATAGTCTTAGGGGCAAGATGATTATGACCCATAAACGGAGGGATGGCAAATAACATGACCGGAAGTATTTTTACCGAGAAAATTATACGCGACCCGGATAGGGAAGTTAAAATTTTTTTTAAAAAAAAAAAGGGAACAAAAAAGTAAAAATTCATAACTGTTATTTCACCTCAAGAGCATTTTGTAACCCAAAAAGAAGATTCACAGTTGTATGTGCTTATCAATGTGTCTTGTAAGATGTCATTAGAGCAATTTGAAAAGGAAAATATTTGTTACTTTAAAATTGGTGTAAAAGTGTGTATTTTTCGGATCAAAATGTGAAAAAAATCTTTTCAACACTGTGTCAGACAGCGATCAATTTCCGCAAGTGTGAAAATAACTAGTTATAAGGTAGCTAATTCACCTATCATTTCTATAACATTGGATAAAAATAGGTTAGTGGGTATTCAATTTATTTTCTTTTAGCCCAGTTTCACCTGGGAAACATCAAACTGGGAAAAAATATTTTTATAACTAACATAACTTGGGCAATGACAAAATGTTATACTCTATCTAGCTTACAATTTAATCAGCCATTGAATAACGAATAATGCTCATAAATCCAAGCTGCAGAAAATACATTTAAATTAATTCGATTAAATGCATAATTTTTCTTTACGAAAATAAATTAATATTGTTTTAATTTAATTCATTCCAATTTAGTTCCCAATTCGACCAATTCGTTCTCAGTCTCACAGTTGCTAATTTATTAAACTTGACTCTTGATGCATTTCAAGGGGTCAAATTGTGCGTGCTATGCCAAGCAGATGTTGGTTTGCGTGCTGTTATGCTCGGGGAATGTAGGCCTTGTTCCAAACTTTCTGGACTTCAGTTTACATTTAATCTCATTAACTACACTAACATTTATTTCATTTTTTGTATTAAGAGTATACTATTCAATTAAAGTAATATATACTTTAGAATAAAACTGAAATTAGAGCTACGTGGTCTTTGCTTAATGCGTTTCACTCACGTTAGTAAACAATTGTATGCCATTAACATTTTTTTGCAATAACAAACAAACATTGCATGTGAAAAGAGATTTACTCTATAAATCAGAGATGAAAGTTAAAATGTGTTGAAAGTGATTTGTTTTAAGAATAGCCTGTTGTTG
>JAQFZN010002323.1:0-11743 GCA_034687075.1 Geophilus carpophagus | reverse complement strand
AATTTTGATATGAATTTTCATTCTAAAAAAATCACTAATGAAAATATGGCTCGAGTTTTTTTTTGGAAAAAAAATTCTGAATATTTTTTATCGATAACATTATGCTCTTGGTTAATTTTTTTAGGTGTACCGGAGATGAAGAATGTAATTTCCCTAGCCTATCACTAAACCTAATTAAAAAAAATAGACAGAAAGAGGGCGCTGAATTGTGATAATACCAACTCGCTACAGAAGAGAGTCTTGGGATTAACTCGCTTCTACCTTCTAAGGTTTCCGGAAATGGCTGAACGAGACCAGGAGCAGCATACTAATAAATGTGTAATACTAACAGTCAACAGCAAATCTAATGGAAACGTTTTCCCATGAGGCCAAGTGGCACAAGAATAGGAAACAAAAATTTCCTCTCAAAGGATAGCTCTTTTACTTTATGTCCAATTGTGTGTAACATTGCACTACTTTCCACTTGCTTTTTCACTTTTCAACTTCAATAATCTTTTCGTGGCTTTGTTACACGAAGAAACAAAATTGGTAAACAGAATAAAAAAAGAAAACACTCTTGGGGCTAACTTCTGTTTTAAGGCGAGGATTTGTTCCTCCATTTACTTTTTATTTTCTTTTAGTGTCCAATTGAATTTTTCATCAACAAATTGATTACAACCTTGTTCAGCTATTATTATTAAAAGACAGGAACAAGCATTTGAGCTCGACATTTGCAATGTAAATGAAAGGAGTCTTGATTACTTTCTTGTTTTATTTTGCTTGCAACTGACCTCGTATTTGCAATTTGGGTGAGCATTCTCAAAGAATTACTATCTCTTCTTCTAGAGCCTCTGTAAGATTTAAATGTGGAGTTTTGTTACTAATTGACTTTTCGCGTCCTCTTTCATTTGCACTTATTGTCACTTATTTTCAACCACGAACAAGTTTGTATGGGCAAAAACAGAAATAATTGATTACTTGTAACGAGCGTAATTCGCAATCCGCAAAAGCCCACAGAGAGTTTTCTCACTTGATTGAAATAGACAAGAGTGATTGGGGCCGAGAGGTCATCAACGTCCAACGCATGACGCAATCGATCAATGAGGGCAGAGTCGATTTTTGCACTTCAGTTTGAAAAGTTAACCTAATAATTGATTGTTTTGTAATTTTTCAGCTCCGTTGACAGCGCGGGTGGATCCTGATCAACAAGTAGTCGATTTGGGTCGAAGTGCAACTTTACGGTGCATCACTTCCGGTTTTCCAATATCATCCGTCAGGTGGCTTAAAGATGGCCAAGCGATAGAAAGTACTCATTTTCGTACTGTTTCGTCGGAAATTGTTCAGATTCTGCGTTTGCGTCGAGAAGATATGGGAATGTATCAATGTGTGGTGAAAAACAATGTTGAAACGGTTCATGCAACAGCTCAGATTAAAATTGGAGGTATGCTAATGAGTTATGACTAATAAGTTTGTTTTGCATATTTTGTTTTAAGTTGGTTGTGTTGATTCATTTTGAAAGTTGTTTACTTGAACAAAATGAGTGCTAAAGGAGGGTTTTGTCTTATCCAAATACCCGAGGGTTAATTAAATGAAAAGTGCAAATCTTTTTGTTTTGTTCGTTTCATTAATGAGGTTTAAAATAAATGGGAACTAAAAGATTATTAAATGCAAATGAGGGCGGCCAATTGTCAATAACGACGACGGTTGTTGAAGATAAACCTCATTGAACACTCGTTACAGGCAATATTAATCTGCGGGGCGTGGTTCGTACATGACTTGTACAAATGAAGGGTCCATTAAGTATAGTAATTGAACTCCAGGGGACTTGGAAAGTATCACGTGAGCGGTAAATAAAAAGAAACTTTTCATGACAAGTTAATTTGCTTCGAATTTATGTTATCGCTTTTACACTCATTATTTTCTTTTATTTTTCTAACTTTTTTTAAAATCTTTATTTCTTATCATTTATTGATTAGTTCCAGATTTTTTTTATTTGTTACATTTTTTTAAACTGTTTTTCACCGTTCTTTATGCAGAGTCATGCAAAGTTTAATTTGAAAAGTTGAAGCATTGCAGTGAAGCATCCAGGAGTTGCTTTTGCTTTCCCGTTGTACCTTCTTTAAAGTGACTAAGAATTTAATAAGTTTTAAGTCAAGTCTCACAGCTGCGCTTGTACACTCGACTCGGCTCGTATGTTGCGGTCACTTCCGTCGCTGGGGTACAATGAACGCCGACTTTTAAAGTTAAAATGCTTGAGGTAGTTAAAATATTTAATTTATTTCAGGTTGCATTAAAGTATAAATTCATTAGTAGTGTGAGCAAATATTTTTCCAATTTTTTTGCTTTTAATTTTATGTAAAGTTGTTTATTGAATTTTTTTCTTGCAGACGCTGCGCCTGAATTACACCGAACCTTCAGCACGGATACCATTCAACCTGGATCTTCAGTATCTTTGATGTGCATTGCATCCGGAAACCCACAGCCGAAGATGTCGTGGTCTTTGGATGATGGACATTTGCCAGGAAGTGGTAGAATAGCGCGAGGAGAGCAAGTGGGCACTAAAGGCGAAGTTTTAGGGTTTTTGAATATCTCGTATACTAAAACAGAAGACGGTGGTGATTATAAATGTGTGGCATCGAACTCGGCTGGAAGAGTCGAATATTCAGCTAGAATTAATGTGTACGGTAGGTTTCTGTGATTGGGTTTTATTTATTGAAAAAATTATCAAGAATTAGCATTTATTACACAAAAAGTCATAAAATAACCAAAGAAAATATTTTTTTTTTATTAAAACCATTTTTTTTTAATACAAATCGAAACTTTTGCAAAATTGATAACAAAATGCTAAATTTTTTTTTATAAAAAATTTGAATGGATTTTAACAATTCATAAGTTTCCTGGTTGAAAAAGCATTTAATCATTGAGATTGGTTTGAAACTTGTTTTAGCATAAAATTGTGCGTGTTTGGGGTAGTTTCAGATGCAAATTGTTGATCTTTTGCTTCGCCTCTCGATGTCCCCTGCAGGTTTGCCCACGCACAGATGGCATTTGGAGCAAAGGAAACAGCAGCTGCTGACGTGGCTGCCATTAGTGCAAGCTTCGGTGTTTTCGTGTCGCTTCTGCATTTTAACATGGTGCACTTTAATATCTTGTTATGACGCTATAAATCAAAAGAGCCACAAACTGCTGTATGATAAATTGTCCGATCGCCACATCTTTTCATCTTTTTACCTGCTTTTAAATACGTAATTAAAAATGACATAAAAGTTTTCGATGAAAGAATTGATTAATGGAACTTAATCTTTTTTTTATTTTGGGGGTTTTTACCTTTTTTCTTTTATTACAAACTTACGTCTCAAAAAAAGAATGGTAAATTTTTTATTTGATAAGCTTTCGCTGATATCAAGTGAAAAATGTTTTTTTTTTTATTTATAAATGACATTTGAAAAACGGAAAATGTACTAAAATATTTAATTTTATATTGATTAAGAGAGAAATTTATAAAATTGAAGAATAAATTTCTTAATATATCAAAAGTTTATGTAAACTTACAACTTTTTAAGTAATTTATGCATCATTTAAAACCGTTTTATTCACTTTATTGAAAATTCACTTGAAATTATAAAGTTGTAAAGGTTAAATTAGTTGCATAATTATGCAAAACTCAATGATTGATGAGTACGTACGTTCCTCACTTGAATTTCCTAATCAACTTTAAAAATGACATCCCCTTATTATAATCTCACCTAATTACGTTTACCTTAAGAAAACATTTGCACTAATTATTTAGAAAAAAATAAAAGCTGGATTCACTGAGTTTGTTTTAAACTTTTCATCAAGCTTCGAATTTAATTAATCTTCATTTCTTATTTACAGGACCGCCAGCTATTCGACCGATACGTCGCATTTCAGCACTAGCAGGAGGCGATTCAATGATCCGATGTCCTTATTATGGACACCCAATCGACAGCATATGGTGGGAAAAAGGTGAGAGAATTAAACCTTTTTTACTTCTAGTATTAAAGGCTCGACGTATTAATCCACAGATAGTCTCAAATTACCGGTGAACCGACGCCAACGCGTTTTCCCAAACGGCACCATCATCATCCAGAATGTGCAACCAGAGTTGGATCCAGGAAAGTACACGTGCGTCATTCGAAACCCACAGAGGCTCACTGCTAGAAGGGACGTTGAAGTTGTGGTTGTTGGTGAGTCCGATTAGAATTTTTTTCTTTTATATTTCTGCGTTTATCATCTTCAAAGAGGAGGGAAAGATGGAGCGGGCGGTGAAATCGTAACCCTTTTTATTTTGTTTGCTTAAATTGGCCGAGGGGGTGTGTGTATGGGGCACTGAAAATGACCTTCCTCCTCTTCCCCATTTGAAGATGGGTTGTGACTCGAGTATCGATCCGGGAACCATCTCATCTTGCAGCGAGATGAAACGCTGTGGTTTTGCAGTCTAGTTGGTGTTTTTCCCATAAGAGAAATGGAGGAGACGTGGTTGCAATGTAATAGAACACTGTATTAATATTAGGTGGAGAAGGACGCAACGTGCAACCAATTTTTTTCTCTTTTTTTGTTCTATGATATTTTTTTTTTTTTCAAATTTAGAAATATGTTTTTGTTCACTTGTTATTCTCGAGTGCAATGGATAGTTTCATACAAAAGTAATTTATGGGCGACAAAGAGTTTTGGTGGGTCTCGGAGGTCAGTTAGTGAGTGAGTAAAGGCCAGTGATAATGTCAACCACACGACAGAGCTGTGGCAATAGTTCGAGATGTGTGACTGGACTCTTGCACTTAAGTTGATGAAAAATACATGACGGTTGGTTTGTATTGCTTGAAACAACATTTTTGATAAGGTGTTGCTTATTTTTCTAACTTTATAAATTTTATAAGTTTTATAAATTTTATAAATTTTATAAAAATAAAATTTTTTAAAAACATTTAAAGTTTGTAATTCCACGCTAATTTAATCTTTTTATAGAGGAGAAAGTTTTTCTTTTTAAACAGCAATAGATTTAATTTTCCACGTATTTATTGTTCGTGTAATGAGTGCAAAAAGTATGTTCTGTTTAGGAATATTAATGGATGTCATTCACTTTCCCTTGGCGTGTTTCCTTTCATTCTCATTTCCTTCACGATGGCGGAATGCCAGGTGTTGGGCGAAGGAGTAAGATTCACGACTTAACTGTTACCTCTGAAATTGGCATTAATTTCAGTTAGGTTATACGCGGTTGGTTATTTTTTATTTTTACGAAATATATCAAAGTTTAGATATTGATTGGTTTATACAGACAAAGAGTGAAAGAAGACGAAATGAAGAAATAAAAACAGTCTGCAACCGTCATCACGAAGAAAGCTGCCTTGTCGAATCCTTCTTTGTCTTTGTTTTTTTTTTTTTGGTAAGATGGAGGGGTGGGTGTATGTGAGGCGTTGTTAAATCTCAGAGGAGCCTTCGCCTGTCACGGCTGCAAAACAGCAAATTCTAAACGAAACGTGAAAACTCGTAAGGAAAAAAATGTGTGACGGGTCTACTTGTCTTATAAAAATATTTTTTTTGTTTATTTTTGAAAAAGAAAACTTTTTTTACAAAATTTTCCTAACTGCTACTCATTTTTTATTCAAAAATGAAATTGATTTCGAGTTTGGTTAAATGAATGTTAGAATAAAAAATAAAAATTAAATAAATGGAAAACAAATCTTTTTATTTAAGTTTTTAAAATTTTATATTTTTCCAGTATTTTTAAAAAAATTTTAAGTAAAAAGTATGTACAATATGAAATTGATTTTTCTTTATTTTCTTAAAACTTTTAAAGTAAACAGTTTTAGATTGAATAAAATGAAATGAATGGCAACTGTGACATTTGCAGTCACGCCATTTACCGGTTGCTTAAAGTGTAAATAAAAGGCGAGGCGGAAACTTTGATCTTGCTCATAATTTATTATACGATGGAAAATTATAGAAAAATTGTGCGTGACTTAAATTCGATGGTTGATATATTGACCGAACAAAGCTGTTTGACGTGGGGTCTCCAACCACTACTCTCTCTAGCCTTGAAAGCTTTTTACTGTCACTCCATGTCTTACCTTACTTTACTTTTTATCATGATCAATGTTATAAAAATACTTATTCATCATATCACAATGACATTCAAACTTTTATCTTGTTAAGGCATTTTAATTCCTTTTAAAATTTTTTCAAGAATATTTCAAGAGAATATTTCAAGAGAATTTTTCAAGTAAAGAAATTATTTTTATATTCTAAGTAGAATATTTCAAATAAAAATCATTAAAGCATTTTAAAATATTTTAATTTATATGGTAATAATAAATTAGACTTTTATTAATGTACAGAGATGTAAACGATTTTTTTCAGTCAAATTATAGTGACTTTTCATAAATTTAATCAACATGTAGTAGGGTATCATGAAGAACGGATGATTGATGAGACTCGGTCTGCGAACACAAAATTACCGCCGGCAAAGGAATCAAAAAATGATGAGTTTATTGTATCAAAGTGCACAAGGGACTGACTTAAATTGGCAAATAGGACAAGTGACGAGCAGAAACTGAAAATTGAAGAGCCTAATACAAGTCCACTTTTCTTCTTCTTTTTACTTTTTTTTTTATCTTTTTTACTTTCCTTAACTAGTGTTTTATGTTACTAGTTTAATTTATTCCTAGGTCTATAAGAAGAAAGACAGAGGTGAAGTAATTTAGTTTTTTGTTGTGCCAATAAAAATAAAAGAGTAGGGCAATCTGGTGGCACCAACGGGGAATTAAAGTGCAGCGAAGGCGTGAAAAGAAACCAATAGATTCAATGAGTGTCCAGTAAATCAGTCCAGCACACTCACATATCTTGTGTGTGGCAAGAACACAACCCGGCACTTTGAACTACTTTCTTTTAATTGATTTTAAAATCTATATAAATTCACTTACTTTTCTTTATTTTAAACAACAGTAAACATGTGGCTGTATAATTTAAGACAATTCAACTGTCAAATAAAATGCTAGGAAAGGCTTGCATTGATCTGATGGGAGTTGAGTCGAGTTGACTGACCCTTGTGCATGAAAGCGATAAGCAAAGGAGTCCAATTGGGAAATGGGCTTCAGAACCTCTTCTTGGCAGGAAACTGGCCACTGGTCACTCGAGCTTGACTCATTTCATAGTAGACTTAGTACGCTTGAAAATGGAAGTGTCCAATCTAATTTTACTCGAATCTTTATCGATAGTTTTATCTCAATTTTTTTTATTTATCTTCAATTTAAGGTGAGTTATTAATGCAGGTGAGTAGACATCTTTAATGTGAGACTATTTTTTATTTTTGGAAAATGTGAGAAACTTAATAAGTCGATTTTCGATCGTGAGTTGGTGCAGAAATTGGATGACACTTAAATTAGTTTTATTTTAAGAGTTGGAAAACAGATTAAAGCATTTAATATTTATTTGAAAATAAATAAAAGTCTGAGTGATTTATTCGAATGCAATTTAGAATAATCATATATACTAATAATTCTCAGCTATGACAAATAACTAGCCAACAAATGGGAGCATAGAAGTTGTAAGCAAATTTACAGGTAGTATCATATTCATTTGTATTATGCCTGTGGAATAGTCGAGTACAAGAAGAAAATTTGAGATTGAACTTAACTTCTCTCCTTTTTAGATTGAAAAAGGTAATGAGTTTGAAGAATGAGCTCGTTTAGTTAGCTCAATATACCCTCTTGCATCAAGTCTGAGCTCGGCAGAAATTATGTTATTCACATTGGGAAATAGCAAGTAGCGAGATCTCCCTATCGTATCGAGTCGATTATTTTGCGAGTGATGGAAGACCTTCATATCCCTAACAACCTAATACCATTACTGGCGCTCTGCACGTGGGTTTTACTGCCTCTGATCACATACTCCACTCGACTGCTATCGGGATCAAAAACATGAGCCACGGACTCTCGTCGTGGAAATTCGTGGGATTATGTATGCAAATCTCTTTTGTCTTCCGAATTAGCAATAACTTTTGATTAATATCCTTGTTCGACTTTCTTTCTGCTGCTTAATAATACGGAGAAAACATAGAAAAATAAAAATGGTTGATAAGATTATACGCAATATTTAATCCGAATTTAATGATTGAAATGCATTTAATAGGAAATGTTTGGCAGCCATTTTTCTGGGAAAAACTATAAACTGCTTTCTATTCAACATAAGAAATGTTTATCTAGGTTCGGGTTTGTTTTTGCCCAGAGTATTTTTTTTCAGTTTGGAGTTTTCCTGTTGGCAGTCAGGAAGCACACGGCATTAAAACGTCCCCAATCTCCTGTTCAAGTAATTGAGTTGGGTCAGTAAACGGTCGACGTTAGAACAAAATAGAATGAAACTTACAAAGCTCCATCTCTTGGCAATCAACAAGAAGAAAATCGATTTTTTTTTTCCTTTTTCTTCTTAGTCTGTTCTTGTTGTTGTTGTTGATGTACCATTAGTTTTCCAATATAAACCTCTTAAATTGGTTTAAAGAATAAAAACTAACTTGTATTATTTGTATTCAACTAAAGTTTTTATTTTTCATTTTATATTTTTTTTTCTCTAGTGCCGCCCGTGATTGCTCCATTCTCCTTCCAAGGGGAACAATTTGTAGAAGGAATGCGCACTCGTGCCACGTGTTATGTCAGCAAAGGAGATTTACCCATAACAATCTCTTGGCTCAAGGACGAACATCCTATGTCGACGTCGATGGGCATTGGCATCCGGGTCATCGATGAATATTCGTCCATCCTCACCATCGACAATGTGACGCACGCACATTCGGGCAATTTCACTTGCGTCGCCCGAAATTCGGTGGCCGTTGCCAACTTTACGGCTAAGCTCATCGTTAATGGTAAGTTGGAAAGAAGAATAATAAAATTATGCTAGCTCAATCTTGTCTTTAACGACTTATGGAAATAATCGTAATCGTAAAACTTTATTTTTAAATTTCTTTTTTATTTTTATTACAATTTTTGCAATAATTTTTAATTTTTCCATTCGGAGTCAATGATAGTTGTAAATAATGATCTGACTTGCACTTAAAATTCAAATTGATGTAAACAAAAATGCAGTTTTATATTAACAAATTGTTTATATCAAGTTGAACTTTAGTTACAAATCCTCTTTTGTGATCATGGCTACGGTTATCACTGTGTGTGAGAGGACTTTTATTGATTTCGAATGAGAGTACATGATATCATATGAGTGCAATAACTATTTTTACTCTACAGCTATCTCTTTTATGTAATCTTAGCAACAGACACACAATCATCAAGAAAATACTTTTAATCTAAAAACTAAAGTTGCTTTTGAATTGGTTTTTGTTTTCTTAGCTCAAACAAAAATATCATCTGGTACAAATTTAATAAATAAAATTTTAAATTTTTCTTATAGATATGAATTACAGTTTAAACTTGCAGATAAATAAGTGGTTTTACTAAATATCACCACTAAATATAAAGCGTAATAACTGGGATTACACAGTGACTTAGAGTATTTGTGTAATGAATTTTCTAATCACTTATATTTGCAATTCATGTTGCATTTGGTATTAGATCCAATTTGGACTAAATTGAAACAGAAAACTGCAATCTACTTATGTGGGAAACCTGAAGCTGCACTTGGAAAATGCTGAATTGATTTTTTTCTCTTCTTTCTTGAAGCTTGTTAAGTGAGTCAAATAGTTTGCTCAACTCAATGCGTTGTTTCTTTTCTTCTGATCATTTTTGACTGGCTTTCTAACTGACAGCTTTTACTGAAAGCCAACATCTGTTCTGACAGGCCATTCGACGCCAACTTGAGTCCAACAGTCAAAATATCATTACCATCAACCTTTCCAAAATGTGAACTAGCAATGAAACTCATTTTTCCTTTCCCACAAAATGACAACCGAATTATGTTTCTCGCTTCTCTATCTTAAAAACTTAACAACAAACTTTCAACTTTTAACATGTTTTTCTCTTCTTTTTATCCTTCTCTTGTTGCCTCATTATATTTCTCATTGAAAATGGTCACAAGTTGCTTTTACAGTTCTCTTTCTTTCTTTCCTTTTTTTTTCAACTTCTTTGTGGTAATTTTAAACAGTTTAGCGAAATTGTCACAACAGCTGTTGATGTTTGTTGTTGAAATCAAAGCGACACATTAAATTTTTTATTCTAACCTTTTTCGGACTTATTGATTACAATCTTTTAAACTCAATATTTCACATTTTAAAACGTTAAATATGGGTTGCTCAAGATTAAAAAACTTGTTTATTTTTTTCCATTGATCTCCTTAAGTCGACAATTAATCATTATTCTTTCATCTCAATTTTTTTGTTTGAGTTTGTAGAATTAATTGAGTTATTATACTATGACATTTCCCACGCTCAGTGTACTAACTTGATTTATGGCTTAAAATTCAGGTGCAGCTTTCGTGGCTGCTTGTCACACTGATCTTGTGTGATTGGTTTATGCGTAGTCGATATTGTACATCATAGATCAGATACTGGTCTCATGTCTTTGCAGTGACATCCGACATCGTGTTTAAACATAAAAATAATATGAATTTGTAAATAAAAAAAACATATGAAGTTTTCTTAAGTTTGGATTTACATTATTAAAAAATGATCTGTTTGATTTAATTCACTGAGTACTTTATAAACATGACTTGTTTACATAACAAATTACAACTATTATTAAATGTTCATTCAGGAAACAAATATAGAATAGGAAAATTTTATATTGTATCAACATTAGGTATGTTTTTGTCTGAAGTTGAGTCAACATTTACTGACTAAAAACGTGCTCTTAGCGATCGGTTGACTTAAAGATTCGAGCACATTAAAGTTTTCTCAAAAACAAATAACTTGAAACATAAATGCAAGACATATGAAATGATTCATAAGATCTTTAATTTTAATTTTAATATAAAGCCGTGTTTACATATATCTATAGATGCATTATTGTTTGAATAAATTATTACATTCATTTCGTATTCTGTTGTTTTTGTCATTTGAATGTCAACTTTCATAGGACCGACCTGATGCAGGTTCTTAGAGACATTCTGCATTTAACATTTGCCCTACAAAGAAAATTGCATGTTGAGATGAAAATCTGAAAACAGCAGCAAACGCGCTTTTTAATAATTTATTACTTATTTTTTTGAGAATAATTTTGATTGTGAATGTGAATCATTTTAAGATTAAATGTGTGCTTAACAAGTTATTTAGTACATAAATGGTTAATGCATTTATTAGTTTGAAAGTTTCGGTTTTTGAATAAGGCTTTTGAATTTTTATTATAATGTATTAGAAACTTTCTAAAACCCAACTTTTGATAAGAAATTCTGTTTTGTCAACCAGACGCTGCTTTCGCACTTTCTTCAAGCTCGAAACCGCAAAATACAAAATGGATGTGCAAACTTTAATCATGCAACATTGTTGTTTAGCTAAAATGGACACTAGTTCAAAGGAAACAAGTTGCGAAATGGAGAAGAATAGTTCATTAATGCGTCATTTCTTTCACCCTGGGCTAAACGGATGCATTGGGAGCTCGACTATAATGAATTCCGCTCATCCGTTAAAGATCTTGATCTTGCGTGCGCGCATGCTCGGTTCGTGAGCTTTTCTTGTCCAAACATGAACACTGAAATTAAAACGAGATGCCAATAACGTAACATCATCGACAAAAGGTGGACTAATTAATTTTCCTCTTCAATTCCCCTTTTGCCCTGTCATTTTCACGTGTCACATGTTTGACTT
>JAQFZN010002322.1:0-11750 GCA_034687075.1 Geophilus carpophagus | reverse complement strand
TTTCTCTGGAAATTATCTTAATTTCTCTGGAAATTATCTTAATTTCTCTGGAAATTATCTTAATTTCTCTGGAAATTATCTTAATTTCTCTGGAAATTATCTTTTTTCAATAATTTTCTATAATTTTCAATAATTTTCAATAATTTTCAATATTGTTTTTTTTTTTAAATAATTTTCAGAAATTTTCAATAATTATCAATAATTTTCAATAATTTTCAATATTATTTTTTTTTAAATAATTTTCAGGAATTTTCAATAATTTTTTTGTTTTTTTCAATAATTTTCAGGAATTTTCAATAATTTTCAATAATTATTTCTTTTTATTCAATAATTTTCAAGAATTATTTCTTTATTTTCAATAATTATCAATAATTATTTCTTTTTTTTCAATAATTTTCAATAATTATTCTTTTTTTTCAATAATTTTCAATAATTTTTTAATAATTTTCAATAATTTTTTAATAATTTTCAATAATTTTCAATATTTTTTTAATAATTTTCAATAATTTTCAATAATTTTCAGGAATTTTTAATAAATTTCAATAATCCACCACAATGCATTTCAATAATTTTCAATAATTATTCCTTTTTTTTCAATAATTTTCAATAATTTTCAATAATTTTTTCATAGTTTTCAGTAATTTTCAATAATTTTCAATAATTTTTCCATAGTTTTCAGTAATTTTCAATAATTTTTAATAATTATTCTTTTTTTTTCAATAATTTTCAATAATTTTTCTTTTTTTTTCAATAATTTTCAATAATTTTTCTTTTTTTTTAAATAATTTTCAATAATTTTTCTTTTTTTTTCAATAATTTTCAGGAATTTTCAATAAT
This sequence comes from Geophilus carpophagus, assembly GCA_034687075.1. Taxonomy (NCBI): domain Eukaryota; kingdom Metazoa; phylum Arthropoda; class Chilopoda; order Geophilomorpha; family Geophilidae; genus Geophilus; species Geophilus carpophagus. The sequence continues at coordinate 10,913 of JAQFZN010002322.1, read as the reverse complement.
TTATCAGAAATTTTCAATAGTTTATCAGTAATTTTCAACAATTTTCAATAATTTTCAATAATTTATCAGTAATTTTCAACAATTTTCAATAATTTTCAATAATTTTTCAGTAATTTTCAACAATGCACACAATTACAAGTGATAATCGCATTTGGCAAAGCCCATAATATGCAAGTGCTTCTCTGTAATGAGTGTTTATATGTATTTTTATGTTTACTAACACTGGAAATAAAAAAAAATTTACAAAGTGGAAAAGAGAAGTAAATTAATAGGTATGTGATATTTCCAACATTGTAAATCAAGTTTACAAACAATTGTAATTTAGTTATTTCACAATACATTACAAATTGGAAAGAGACACTTCCTACAAAATATTTACTATTAATTTCCATCAATTTTCAATAAAAGTAAAATAAGCTTTATTTTTTATTTACAAAATTGTAAATAATTATAATTAAATTATTTCTAAACATTTACAACTTGTATATAAATTATTTAGAAAATATTTACTATTAATATTAAAATATTTATATGAATGTAAAGAGACTTGTTTGTTAAGAAAATAATATTATATTTATTTATTGCTATTAATATTGATTACAAACAATTATATGATTATACAAATATGAAAGGTGATTATAAAAATAATTATAAAATTTATAAAAATTAATCATAATTAATATTTTAATTATTAATTTATAACATTTAAAATTTTCAAATATATTCTAAATTAAACTGACAGTCCAAAAAACATCTTTTCCTTCATGATTAAATCCTTGTAATGAACAATTGCCACCAATAACCAAAGTTGGAGTTTGACTTGATCCAAGATCTCCAATAATGAGTGAACTTGCACCATCTGGTAACTGAAAAAAATTTAAATTATTAAAAAAAATTCAAAATCAACATAAGTATGTTATTCAAAGCACTAAATGATTTTGTTACTATTTAACATTTTTATCATTAACAAAACTAGCATCCTGTGTACATTTATATTAAAATAAAAATTTATAAAAAATGGATGCAAGTACTTTAGGAAAAAAATTATTTATATTAATATTTTTATTTTATTATGTATCTGGTCACATCCTATGAAGCAATACATCTCATTAATATTTCTAACCAAAAATATTGTATATACATCTTATCATTTTACGGAGTAATAACTCATTAATCTGTTTACTGATTAAAACTGTAAATAAATCGAGTTCTTTTATTTTCAGTATTTTTGGATATTATATTAATGTCAGTATCTTATCAATATTTACAGACATGATTTTATACTTTCAAAAGTGCACATATCAATATCAGCAGCTTCTTTTAATGGCTGAGTTTAAATTTTTCACTTGTTTGGTTGTTTGTAGTTCTCTATACCGAGCTGCATCTGCTTTATTTTGAGTAAAAGGCTCTACCTCAAGGGTTTTTAATCTAAACATTGTCTGTAAATAATAATTATTTTATGTTGTATATTAAAAGTTGTATAATAAATTACCGTCTTTTATAAACTTCAGTCCTGAAATATCCTTCTAATGAATGATTATCGATGAAATACCTCCTAGTTATGTAATAATACATGTAATTAATTTTATACATCAAATGAATTAGTTTTGGGATAACGTACACCAATGTAATCAGTAAAATTGAGCGCAAAAGGGTAAATCACAATCGACTTCTTAATTTAGCAATTTTTTTGTTGATTCTGTTTTAATATCTTCATCAATTTCATCAGGATCTTTTGTTTTACATTTAGTTTTAGATTTTTTACCTAAATGATTATATCTGTGATGATATTTTCTTCGTTTGTACGGCATTGCTGTGTCACGTTGAAATCACAGTTACAGCGTGGAGGTAGCCATACTGGATCCGGTTAGATGACAAATAAATTATAATTACGTCATAGTTTCTCAAATTTCAACTTGCAATGGCATAATATCTGTCTATTATTTTTTGTTACATCGAAAAGTGATAAAATGAGTGTTGAAATAAAACTGATTTTTAGCAAAAGTTTCTTAAAATGCCAGTTTGCAAAATAAAATATAATAATTATGAAGCTAAGCCCGGTATACAAGAAGATGAAGCCATATTAGAAGATTTGTCGAAAAGAAATATCGCCAGTAAAGAAACCCAAGAATAATCGGGAATAGGGTTGGGTGCAGCGCGGACATCCGTGGGTAATTCGCGGGTTGCCTGCGCGGATTGCGGATATGCTCTCAGAGAAATCGGTGTTACAAATAGACTGCATTATAAATCAGATATTTATTCATTTGTTGAAACTTATTTAATTAATAGCATTAATTCAACACGACAAGCTAAGTATGTAAGTTATTATAATTCCTGCAAACGAGTTTCAAATATTTTACAACCATTTTCAGCCTCCTCTATTTAGACGAGGTTAAGTTATTTAAAAACTTTAACACTATTTTGTTAAATTTATTGTTATATTTTTTTGTTTTTAAATTATTAGTCTTAGATGGGGTTTTTATTTCATTATTTGTTTTTAAACATTTTAATTTTGTATTGAATTATGTTCTGTAGTAAGCAGTTATGCATTAAATAAACTTTGATTTTGTTGAAAATATTCGATTGTTGCTTTTAAATTAATAAATACAGTAACTTCATAAACATTTTTGCTGTAATATGGGAAAATGTCAGTTTTGTAAATTATTTTTTTGCAATAAAGAATCAACATTATACAAATAAGTATAATTAACAATATAAATCCTGCATTCTCACTTTTGTTACAGCCATTTATAACTTATAAAAATTTTCTAACTGAATAGTGAGAAATTAAATCAGTTATTAAACTGTTCTTGTATAATATAAATGAGTTGCAATACCATTCAGTCTTATTACCACTTCAGAGTAAGACCATTCAGTCTAATTTGTTTATGTGTTGTATGCTATTAATCACATTCAGTGACAACGCTGATAATGTATTATTACAAATGCTTTTAAAAAACTGATAATAATTAACACATGCTCAGTTGTAACATCTGCTTAGCACATTATTTACTTAGTTCTTTCTGTTTCAGATCCATCTAAAATACATTTCCAATTCTATTAAAATAATTGGTAACATTTATTTATTTTCAACATATTTACAATTCTTTTTAAAATATTTGGAAATATTAATTTATTATCAACATATTTACAAACATTTTTTAATAATTGTAAAAAATGCTTTTCACACTTTATTTACAACCTATAAATGTTTGGAAATTAATTATTTTTTCCAGTGTAAAGTACAGATTTTTTCCATTGCCATTATATAATTCATACATTAACTTTAATGTTTTTGTTTTTATTTTGTTTCTTGTAATTTTTTAAACTTAAAATATACATAAAATTTGGAAATATTTTGGGTTTTTCAATATTTACAATATTTTATGTAATCTATTGCAAATATATACAGAATATTGGACAATAAAAAACTGTAGATGTAGCAATACATTACTACAGTTTGAGATCATATTCCAGTAAAGGATTAGGAAGATCTCAGTTGATAAATTATGACGTATAATATCTCTGCTGTGAGAGTATGAAGCATGCAGAGCCAGCTGGTGACATAGTATGTAGAAGCTTAGAGATAATTTCATTAGTGATTTTGAAATTAAAGAAAATGAAATGAGGGAAAATGAAAAAAGAGAAAACGAAATTTTTCGTGAAAATGAAGGAGGGGAAAATGTAATTTTAGAAAGGAAAAAGGTAAAATAGGGTTTATTTTATGCAGTTTAATGTTATTTTATGTAGTAAAATAACATTTTCTGCAATTGAATTACAATCTGAATATTGACAGGAACAGTCCCTCATACTCAACACTCTTCAATGCTTTCATATGAATTTCTCGAGGGTTCTTGTTAAATTGCAATAAAACACTAATTGCATGAGGAAGTTCGCAACTGGTATTAATCGCAACATACATAATGCGACCAATACATTCTTGGTATAATCTAGCATCAATTTCAGGAATCTCTTCAAAATCCCCAAGTTTACAATTGACATCCATAGGCATGCTAATTGACTTGCAATTTTCTATTCTGTACTGTTCTAATAATTCCTGTACATAATTAGATTGGTGTATTTTTATTTTGTCATTTCTTTGTTTGATTTCCAGTCCCAGTAAATTCACCCATTTCTACCCAATCTATACTTTCTTTTATTTGTGATATTAATTCTCTTTCCAAACTGACATCAGAACACATCGAAACATTTTCATCCATGTATGTGCCAAGTAACATAAAGTTCCCATATTAATATAATAATATAAACACAGATTATCAAATGACGGGCAAAATCCTATCTTAGTCAATATTTCATGTATAGTCAGGTTCCAGCATCTACTAGACTACATATTCATAAAAACTTGCATAAGAACATCATAAGTGAGTTTGCACGCTAAAAGTTAAGAAGTGCGTATGCACAATTTAAAGAAGCTCTTATTTGTATTCATAAAAATATCTTAAAAAAACCATTATATAAGTTTACGTAAGTGATTTCCTACGCAAATTTCTAAGTGACTTACAGACTTTGCTTAATAATTTTCCTAAGTAATCACTTATGGAAACCTTTATGAATACCATTTTTTGACTAAGCTAAATCTTATGCAAAAAATTGTGAGTAAGTAGCTTTATGAATGTCACCCCAGTAACCCAAACATGTTTAAATTTACTTATGTCACCTAAGTCATTTTTATCTATGCCCTCAGGAATTACCATGTAAACCTTTTCATCCAGGTCACCATGCAGGTAAGCAGTATTCAAATTGTGTTGTTTTAATTTCAGCTCTTTCCTTGCAACCATGTTTACAAGTGCCTTTAAAGGGTAAACGTGTCATCGAGGAACTACCAACAGCCACTAACCTAGCCTTATATTTAACACTTTCATCACCCAAATAATTTTTCAATTTGAATATCCATTTAGCTTTAATGGGTTTTTTACCAGCAGGCAGTTTAACTCTCTCCCAGACCCCATATCTGTTCATTAATTCTAATTCTTAATTTCTTACACCATTGTGTAAATGTGATTTCACTTATTAAAAATGTAAATTTTTCTATAAAAAAAATGTGATTTCACATGTCAAAATATACGTGATTTCACGTATTAAAATGTAAATTTATCTTATAAAATGTGATTTTATTTGGTATTAAACATACAAATTTATTTAAAAAATTTAAATAAAAAATTAGAAATTAAATTAAAAAAATAAAATTAAATTAAATAGATCAGGCTGGGTGATTCTTATTATTAGTGACCATCTTTGTTCCTAGCCACCAATATTTTTAGATTTGGTCTGCCACCCAGTATCATCATCATCATCATCGAGGCTGTTTTTTATTTTGTTTATTTCTTCTATTTCCTATCTTTATTACTTTTTTCTAACAATTGACAATCATTTACATTTACAATATGATTTCATTAATATTTTAATAATTTGAAAGTTAAATTTTAATTTTACTGTAATGAAAACAAATTACATTTTTTTAACAAAAAAATTTTACCAACAGAAAATACCTGTATTTATCTACCGGTAATTCACATTTTTTTAATGAATTTGCATTTTATTAAGTGAAATCACATTTAACAACCTAAAAATACATTTAATTGAAGTGAAGAAATATTTTTTTCATGTGTACATGCATTTTATAACATGAATGTACATTTAATGTAGGAAAATTACATTTTATTGAATAGAAAATACATTTTAGCAATGTGAAATCACATTCAGCAATGAAAAAACCTGTAATAATATTGATCTGACCATTAACTAATTAAAATTTTTATTTTTTGAAATTATAAACATTTATAGCATGATTTATGAAATTATAAATATTTATATCACGATTTACTGAATTATAAATATTTACAAGCATGTACATATTAAGGTTTATATCTGTAAATATAATTTTTGAAAGTGTTTTTAATTTGCATATATTTAATTTTACTAGAAAAAATTAATGCAAAATAATTACTTAGTTTGTGTGAAACAGAATACTAGAGCTGTGAAATTGTAAGTACATTATATCCATATTCGTGTCTGTAAAATAAAGTAGTTTTCTATATCTATATTAGTTTCTTTTAGGCTGGATCTATTTCCATAGAATATTTTGTGGACATAGCTTATGGCTTCATTTAACCTATTTTTACAAAAGTAATATGTTTAAAGGATACAGTAAAGTCTCTAAAAATATTTTTACAGCTTTTTAAAAGCAGTTACAAATGCAGTACATTTTATGTAAGTAATCAATTAGTCATATCTTAAGAGAACCATGTATTTGCCAAAGCATAAGATTCAACAAATTTGTAAAGAAGAACTAAATAAATCAACTGAAAATGAAAGCATGCAGACATTTAAGATTATAATTAATAACCAGTTGCCATTAATAGTGCGTATTATTTGGCTCATTGCAATAATTATGTGTTTTTCTATTTGCTGTTATCAAACATACGAAAGAATTGAGTATTATATATCTGGACCCTTCAAAGTTAACATTGAGTACAGATCAGTTTCAGAAATTGAAATACCAGGAACTATGCTATCAGCAATGGACACACATGACTTAACAAGTTACTGGGAACAAGAAAGTTTTACAAGTGACATGATCAAAGATATACAAAAATGCAGCATACCAGTGCGAGGAATTATAGAAGATGACAAAATTATTGTTCAAAATTATACTCAATTATGGCTAGATTCAAATATAACAAAAAATATACTGTCAATTGCGGCCTTTAAGGTAATTATTATACTTAATTTCGCTTTGCATAAGAACAACAACAATAAACAATATTGTGACTGCCTTTCAGGCACAGTCAATAAATATTGTTTGAACTTAATTATGTCTGTGCGTTAGTCTTGATTAAGCTCTGTCCCCTTGCTTCTATCCTTGGCTTAAACTTTAACAAGAGGCGAGAGGCAGTCATAATAATAACCGTTCTGATTACATTTTTACTATCTACAAATGTTTCTCATAAACATGTTAACACAATGTTAATTTGAATAAATTCTAAAATTATTTGTGTCACTGTTGGCAATGCTTTTATCAAGTTGTCTGCCTGCATATTCATCCCATGGTGGTAAAACATTGTTGTTTACTTCAAAATAATGATTAAAGCAGAGAAGATTGACACATGTGCTTCTTTATGCAGGTCACAAAACTTTCTGAGCATGCTCAGAGCTTGTGTTCAATTTGACACATGGTATTTGGAAGGCAGAAAAATTATTGGTATTGCGAAGAATAACCACTAAGTTTGGACGTAGTGGAAAAACAAGGGGACAAAACATAATAAAATCTAGACATAAAACAGTTAAATTCGGTTAATTTGTATTAACCGCAGTTTTCTCTCGTGACTTACGCACGTCTTTATATTACTTCTTTATATTAAATAACAACTTCTTCTTAACTGCACATTCATAACTAACACTCCCTTTTTGACATGTGTTTCTTAATCCCAACCCTCGTCTCATCAGTTAGTTCACCCCAACTCACAACCAGAGCAGACTGCTCATTCCTTTTTCTCATTCCCCCCATTTTCTACAATCATCATTAAAAGCCTATAGTTAGTAACCTATATTATCATTACATGTGCCTCGTTTATGTCCCAAAATCAACTGTCAGCATAATATACTCATTCTCTTTACAGAACAAAGAAATTATTCAGCAAACTCTTTTGAGAGATGGAATTCGCATATCCAAAATAGGAAAGGCGCTCAAACTTCTAGAAAAGAATATGATTTTAGGTTCTACTTATTTTATAATTCCAACTGGAGGTAAGATTAATCACAAGTTTTATAAACAGAGGTGAAGGGTTTGAAATTTTAATGTTTACTTCATTTTCTTAGTAAGGTATTAATTTTTTTTTCAGATTTTGGGATGAGTGAAGGAATGAAATTATCTGCATCTTTTCAGGCAAAGGGAACTTGTCAACAATCTTTTCTAACTGTATTTAGCTTATTAATTTTTGCTCAAATTTTGACACTAATTTAATTTTTTAATTTTCAGGCAGCATTAGTGGATGACTTAATGCCTTATCAATATTCAGTTTTTATTCAAGTTGGTAATAAGCTCACGCTAACGTTTAACTTACGAAAGGTAAAGTTTCACATAAATTTATTTCAACTCTCTAATGCAGTATGGTGATTGCTTCTTTATGACATGAGTTTAATTCGTTACCTTTACATAAAGAAAATAGCTACCTGAACATATATAGAACCTGGGGTGGTGGGCTGGTGGTTTAAAAGAGGTTGGTGGGCCTGTACAAGTTGAAAATAAACTATATTAAAAGTAAAAAAAAAAATAAAAGTAATAAATAATAAAAATTAGATTAACTGTAATACTAAAAAATGGCAATCTTGGCTCTAAATAGCTGTGGGATAAAAAAATTTTAGACTGGGCCGGTTTAAAACAAATACCCCGGGCCGGTTTCCGCCCCTGCATAAAACAATGAGTTTAAAAAAAAAACAGGAAATTATATTTGAAATTTAAAATGGCTTCTTAATTTTTAAACACATTAAGTATTTTATTTTTGTTTTTACTTGGTAAAAAAGGGCTCTTAGATTTTATATATAAACACAAATAATGCAATAACTAATTTGGCAAATGCCATCATAAATTAATTTAACAATCGGCGGCAATTTTCTGTTGTCATGGCACAGGTTAACAATATTTCTATTATTCAAGTGTAAATGTGCCAAAGCATTATTAATTTACTCTGTAATTTTGAAATTGAAGACTGCTCTAAATGTAAATTTTTTATTTATTTAGTACAATTTTTTATCTTCAAAATATCCTTTCTGTGAAGAAGAAAATTCCGTTAGCATTAAGTGTTATGAGAACTGTTTAGCTAAAAAAAAAGTGTTTAAATGCCGGTAAGTTAAAAGTTAAAATAAAAATCTAAAACATTTGGCATTTGAAATTTTGAGGAACTTACTATATATTTAAAAAAATAGTCTGATATTTATTAGTTTATTTATGATTAGAGGTGATGTGCCTACATTAAATCCCTCTAAAAACATTATAAAAAATATAACAAATCATTTCTCTAACTATATGTTATTACTTCAAAACTTCAAAATGCCATATATCTAGGACTTTTCATAAGTCTGTGCATGTACCAAAAACAGAAATCTAATAATGTGTTGTATTTCAGACTTCCTTATATGAAAGTCAAAAATATACCTGACTGTAGTTTCGAAAAAAATAAAAGCATTATAGCTGAAGTATACAAGGATACATTCTTAGATGAATTATCAACTCTGGCAACAATAGACTGTGGTTGTTTACGACCTTGTTCTAAATATGCATTTTTTCTGGTATTGCATATTACAAAGCTATCAAAAGAAAACAAAGATAAAATTTTTATTGACATGATACAAAGTGAAACTACATTTACCGTGTTTACTGAGGAATACATTTATGACACAATAGCATTATTGGTTGATTTTGGTGGAAATTTGGGATTTTCCTTAGGACTTTCTTTTTTGTCTATCATTGATTTACTGCAATTTTTGACAATATACATTTGCAAACGCATTGGATTTAATAAGAAACATAATACTAATACAATTAATAAAGGAATCAAGAAAAAAGTATTCTTGCATTATGAAGAAATTAGAAAACTACAAACTAATGAACAGTTTAAAGATAATTTTGCTAATAGGAAATTATCAATACCTAATATTTTACAATTTATTATTACCATAAGTTGTTGGATATTTGCTCTTTATTTGGTTAATAAGAAAGTATTGTATTACTTCAGTGAACCCATTCAAATGACAGTCACAATTACAGAAAACAACACAATACATTTGCCCGATCTCATATCATGTTCCGATGGAATAGTAATGACTGGATTAAAAAAAAAATTTGCAAACAAAATTAAAAGAAATCCTTGCACTCTTCACTTTACTGATTTAATGAACTCCACTAAAGAAATGACAGTGGAAAAATTATGGCATTATCAGAAACCAAGGCTTGATTTAATTGTAATGGACCTGCTATATGATGTATGTATATTTGCTTATTTCTTATTTTGTTTGAGAATATCAGTAGCAAACAAGTGTATTGTATTTTTTAAAATTATTCTTAGCTTTACAGTATTTACATGTGTTGACTCCAATTACTTCAAGGTTTAAGGCCTTTTCGATCTTCTCTCTAAGATCATCATCGGAACTGTGGTTTTAACTATCTGATGTGTTTTTATATTAGGTTTTTTTGTTTAAAGTGTTCTGTTACCGCCTATCAATCCACCTGTCTAATAGAGGTCACTTGGGACAGGAGAAGGGGTTCGAGGTTATGTGGTCATAACCAATCAGAGGTTTCCTTCTGACCAGCCACTTGACTTAGCCAGTCTTAGGATGCACACCGAGAAGGTCACGTTTCTAACTCTCTTGGTTTGACGCACATCTGACATTCTGTCAGGGACTTAGATGATGGGCCATGGGAAAAACAGTCTTGCTTCTATTGCTTATTCCTGCTAGCTAACAAGCCTGATGGCATTTGAGCTTAATCCAGACTCTGCACCTATACAGGGTGAGGTCTAAGCTAGACCAACCAGATCATTGGGTTCAGTTGGGTTTTCAGAGCAATGCTGACTTGCTTTATAAGCAAGCTTCAGACAGACATAGGTTATTAGTGAAGGTTGTGGCAAATAAAGATTTACCAAACTTACCTATTTCTATGCGTCATTCTTTATTATGCTCCGCCCCCTTGTCTCTGTCTTGCGCCCAAAATGTGAGAGAGAGTGATAGGCAGTTATAATTTTAGTAACCAATCTTTCTCTATAAAAGAAGAATATTGGAAAGCTATAAAATTAAGAAATACAACTAGGACGGTGATCGGCTTTGCAATCAACCCAAATTAAGCGTAGCGAGCTTTTTATTTTTAATATGTGAATAAATAAAAATTATTGAAACAA
>JAQFZN010002321.1:0-11750 GCA_034687075.1 Geophilus carpophagus | reverse complement strand
TCAAAAACACAAATTAAACTGAGTAATGTTACACACTTGCAATAAACAGGTTTAAATACTTTTCGAACCTGCCTAGTGACGGTTAAACGAAGTTCTACTGTATTTGCAAAGTGTTTTCTTAATGTGTATCATGCAACACTTTACAAAAGCATTACAGAGTTTGCAACAGACACTTTACCGTTTTAAAATTATAGTTATGGTTATAAATGAGGTTTATAACTTATAACTACAAGGAAAGTGATGCTAAAATTACAAATACCACAGCCAATCACATACTTTTCCACTATTTACGTCACACATAAAAATTGCAAATGGCAACAATTTTGACTTGTAACAGTTTTGACATTTCGCCATTTGCAATTTTCTGTTTCAACCCATTTGGTTTGATGGTCATGTGTATAATCATGCAACATTTACAGAATAACGTGATTTTTATAATTGTAAGAAAAATAAGCAGCTGCAAACAAAACTTTTACAATTATCCGTTACGCTATTTATAACTCAAAATAGGTCATAACTATAATGGAAAAGTACCTGCTGCAAACTCTGTATTTAGTTAACAGTAAACTCCCCTATTTCTTGTATTCTGACAGGAAAACCATTAGATGTATATGTGTAACAACAAACAGCCAATTAGATAGTTTAATTTATAGATGTACTGTACCAAGATATTGCAAATTATAATGCAACAACATATCAAAGGATGATTTATATGTGTTTATTCTAAGTAAGTATGAATAGTCAATTTGGTCAATGCACTTCAGATCACTGACCATCTTGCCGTTAAGCTCCAAAACTGTAGTCTCATCAAAATAGAGCAGACCATCACCTAAACACCTCTGTTTGAGCCAGCATTAGATTCTCACTCGCTTCACGTCACAGTCCATAAGCTACCAGTCAACAAATGACAAATGTTCACAATAACAAAATTCCCACTGGAATGCATGAAAGGAACAAGAAAACCCAGAAAGTATTAAAATAATTTTGTGCAAGAAAGAATTTCTCCACAGTTTTTCTGGCTACATTTTTCAACTGACTCAACAAAATTCCTACAATCAACAAATGTACTTTAGACTATGTAGAGATAAGATGTCTAAGACTTTTCAGAAGTAAAAAGTGCCTCAGGCTTTACATAAAGCTAAACTGCCTCAGGACTTGTAGAATCTAAACTGCCTCAAGCTTTATAGAAGCTAAACTACTTCAGGCTTTATATAAGCCAAACAACTTCAGGCTTTATAAAATCTAAACTGCCTCAGGCTTTATAAAAGCTAAATTACTTCAGGTTTATAGAAGTTAAATTCTCTTAAGTTTTATAAGAGCAAAACTAACCAAAGCTTTATGTAAGAAATAAAGTAAACCATTAACACAAGAAATTTAACTCTAAAGGAAGTTAAACTTAAAATTAAATGATATTCTAAAAACCTTTACTAATCTTTCTCTACAAGCATAAAATAAACAAAAAATCTAAAATATAACATACTGCAGTTTTCTGCTTTTCAAGAAGATGTCAACTTATTGATTTTTTTCTCTCCCCTTTTCCAAATTCATTAGTCTGTGCTTCTGTAGCTAAAACCAAATACAAACAGTGAAAGAGAAGAATTCATCACTTTTCCTAGCAATTTTACCCATTAGGTAAACTTCATTTCTGGAAAGAATTCTTTACAGCAATACCTAAAATTAAACTGTAATTGTCTGCTTTGTAAATAGGTTTTCTCATCCAAAAAAAAAATCCACTAGCCCAATTAAGGTTTAAATCCTCATCCTTTTGGTCAGAAGAAAAGCAACCATCCATTCATCCAATAAAAACATCTCATTTTATTCCAATAAAACTAATGGAATTTCTGTCCTCACCTAGATACTTCATTGGTAGAAAGTAGTAATAAAAAGCGATACTAATAAGTAACTAAGCCCCAAACTCGCCATCTCTATTCATTTGTTATATCTGGCTTATTTCTATCCATTAGTCTTACTGTATTCATCAAAGTAGACCTATAATAGGCTTATACAAGCTGCTGCTTTCAGGTAAAAATGAAAACGCTTGCTCATTTGCAAAATAAGCTTAGTTATATGCACATCATTTGCAGGCATTCGTATCTAAATGAATAGCAGAAAATTTTGCTGTTTAAAAGACACATTTTGCAAGTACAAATGTTGTGTTCAGCCTCAAGTGAATGAAACCGCAATTCCTGTGCTAGTGATGTACAGAATAATAAGACTGTCTACTTTCAGACGACAATAATAATGACCAAAAGAGGAATAATATATGATGGCATTTCACTATGCAAACTCAGTAAAAGGATAGAGCTATATCAGAGCTGTAATATCACTGCTGGTTTAAACCTAAAGCAGGTCAAAACAAACACGATATAACAGTAACAGTGCACATTATTCAAGTCACAGTTATCTTTATTTCACAATTATCGTATTAGTTTACAATACACACTAAACTGAAAAGCTCTATAATAAAATTAATCAACAATTATAATCAGTGATCATTGATTATTCCAATTATTTAATAGAATAAATTTTAACTGTACTTTCAGATCTCGCTCTTCTCAGAATATCAATGTCATACTGGTTTTTCTGATAAGATGGGCCTGCATTTAGGTTGTTGGAAATATTTTCCCAACATTGATTCTTCTCCAGACATTTTGCTGGAGATTAGATTTAATTAAATTAATTGAATTAATTAATTTAATTTAATTGATTGTTTATTGTTTAAACAATTATCTTATGTTTACATGGTGCTACCTTTGCCATGTAAACTGTTGTCATGTTTGTTGTCTAGTTGTTATTATTCTAAATGGAGAATAAAATATACCTTTCTTCTTTCTCTTTTTACTGGACTAATTTTATCAAAGGTTTTTGTTTCCAAATAGAAGCCCATGAAGACAAAATAATGCATTGATAATACATACATGGGCTTCTATTTAGGGACAACATGAGAACCTTAAAAATGAAAAACCAAATACAAGCCCAAGGGCTTCTTATTGGAAAAACCCTGGAAATCTCGGTCTCAGCAAAACGAGATTCCATTACGAGACAGAATTAAAATTGAGATTTAACAAGATTTTAAAAAATCGACAAAAGTCGTTAAATTTTAAAATTAAAAATGATTTTTTTCTCTAAAAAATCTAACACGTTTCTCGTGTGTTTAATTTTTGCTCTCAGATTTGTGAGGTAATTGGTAATTGATAAATTTGAAGTGTCAAGTGCGTGGTCATAGTTCCAAAATATAAAAATAAATAATTAAGCAAGTAAGCAAAAAATATTTGAACATTTGCTTTTGATTTAATTATTTAAATCATCAAAGTTATAAATTTTAACAGTCCTGAATAAAGAACGAGCTGCAAATGGAATTCACACGAAATAGCAAAATTATTGCAAAGCTTTGAAAAACAACAAATTCACGATGGAATGCAATTTTTTGCACAATCAATCATCAAAACAAGATTTTCGATTAGTTTTTTTTTCTCAGTCTTGAACGAAATCTCACCTCGGAAAACCGAAATTTCAAAACGACCGAAATCCTGAAAGTATAAATTTTAACTGTTTTTTAATCTAATTTATTCAAAAATCTTCCCATATATTTATATGTATATAGCTATTGGAAATATATTCACATTCGATTGTTATTTTGACTGATAGGTTAATGAATAACAGGAAAAGGAAGTTAATCATATAGAATTGATACAGTATCTACCAATTGTCATTTAAATTAATCAATATCAAATTTAATTATAAATCCAAAGTCTTGATTCAACGTAAATTAACCTTGAAACAAATCCACCCCTGGAAGCCATAGTGAACTTTCATACCAATTCCTCGCAACTCAAAGAAACAGATTAAGCGTTACTTGTTAAACAAATTAAACTCGCGTTTCTCACTTTTGTTTTTCTTAGTCTCATTATTTTGTCACTTGGAAATCCGTCGAGTCTAATTAGCTACCATGAGTTTTCTCCTAGCTACATGCGAGTTAATTAAATTCTTCTTGAGCCAACAAATTAATAAACGCAAAAGATGAGAAATTACAAAACTCTCACTGCTGTTTCCATGTAAATAAATTGGCCAAATAAATTTATCAAAATCCCGTCAACCGTACGTAAAAATTATGCAACTCGCAACTAAACTTATTAGTTAATAATCAAATCGCAGTTTAAAAATTCCTTAACAACTTCGAACTCAACCATGTACACTTTAATCCCATCTAAACCCATTTTCTCGTCTGCGTACTTATTTTGATTTATACAGTCCACCAAATAACTTTTGACATTAAACCTTAAGCTCATAATTCATATAATAAACACACTCTTTTCCTCTAACTTTTACTTTTTGTAAATAAATATTGAGTTAAAACTTTTATATAACAACTTGTGATAAATATGTCATTATATTCTTGAAAATTTAAAGGTTAAACATCGCACATTACATCTAACTTTAACTCTAGCCTTAAAATACAATTAAATTAATCTTCTTCTCATCACATGTAAGAAATAAACAGCATTAATAAAAATTCTAATGGTTGAATCGTGCGCAATCAAAACTTCATAAGCTATAAATCCACTCAAGTGCGATTGTAATTAAACCTACACACATATATTAGAAAGATGAAGTCAAAGTGAACTGTTAAAGTTTCACATTTTATCTAACTTAATAAAAAACAATTTCACGTTAATTTCTCCCTAATAAAACTCGGTAATCTTTATTAGTGCAGAACAGTAAATAACTGTTAAATTTCTGAAATTAAAATACTTCATTATTTAAATTTAATTGAGAAAAAGTTAGATTTACTTTACAAAACGTGTACTTTTAATTAATAATAAAATTTAATATAATTGTTTGCTTAAATATGAATCTTAGAGAGATATTAATGAGTATAATATTTGATGAAAACTTCTAAGAGAATTGATAAACTAAACTTTGTTTAATAAAAGTTTTAAAAATTATATTTGTTGTAAAATTCTTAAAGCTATGCACCACATCACGTTTGTTTGTTTTCAAGGGAATTTTCCCACTGAATGTAAGTGCCAGTTGGCAATAAGATTTCACTATGTAGAAGTAAATAAAGCCTGCACGGGCTTTATGTAGTTATAAGTTACAATAGTGGTTTTTGTTTTGTACATACATTAAGAGCTGTAAATATTTGAATATTTTTAACTGAGAAAATTTTATTTAATTTTATTCATAAATTTATTTATAAACTCATTTTACTGTTACTTTAAAGTTTTTGTTTATGTTTGTTTACATCAAAGCTTCATCTTCACTCAAACTCGATTATTCTTTTCATTTCTCTTTTTCATATTTTCACATTTGTGACAACGAAAAATTTAAAAATAATACAATTTCTAATACCACACAATATATCACAAAACTTTTCCTTTTATTTATTTATTTATAAAAAAAAATATAAAATTTATTTAACCAAATAAATGAAATAAAAACTAAATTCAGTTGCCAATTTCCTTAATAAAGAATTCGTTTAACCACTATAATACATCATGCATTATTAAAACTGACAAACTCATCAGTTTAAAGAAAAACAAATCAAACAAAAAAACAAAGCCTCAGACCAAGTAGTTAATTATGAACCACAATTTTTTCCTACAATACAACAGATAAATAATATAAACACAACATGAGTAAAACCTGAATGAATTATTTGTTGGCAAAAATCCAAGTGTAGAACTTTAATTTTAACGATTCTTACTAAGTTATTTTGTAGCAATTCAAACTCGTGTAAAAGAGAAATACTATGAAAATTTATAATTGCAGCTTCTTGTTTGTCGCAGCTAGGCATTAAAGTTGCCACAAATGTCCCCTACCGACGCCTTTCATTTGTTTTCGCTACACCGACTTTATTTACATTTCTATTTAGTAATCCCCTAAGTCCCAGACTGGCCGCCTTCGACCTTAGGTTGAGCCAAATTATTTATTCTATGGAAATGATGAAAACCCCAAGTTAAACATTTCTCCTTTTATTAATTTATAGTTACTTTTCTCTTATTTTTTCCATTAGCCAACATTTCCCACAGCCAATTTTGTGCCAACAGCAAATTTTATATAATGCAATAAGCACATTCTTATTTTTTTATTATTATTATTAGTTAAAGTTAAAATAAAAACAAAAATATATGTAAATTACTTTACAAACTTTATGTAAAAATAATAAATATTAAATTATCTAACTTTTCTCTTATTTATTATCTTTTAAAAGATGTAGGTGGTAAAGAGAGTTAAAGTGGATATTCAAATAAGATGTTTTGAATATGCAGAATAAAAATCTTCAAAGAAAAAAAATACAAAGAGAAATGTTGGCAAATGTATTATGTACTCAGATTTAGTGGTTGGTGCAGAAGCAGCAACATATTATAAACTCATCTTAAAAAAGTTTGCAACAAACAGTAATCTCCAACATAAAAGAGGGTAATCTTTTTTGTGCAGACTCAAGATGGGTGACAAAACACCCTGGATTAAACTAGGCGCAACTGTAAAGCGTGTGTCTTTACACTCAATGCCAAACAATAGATGCAATATTCGACTGAAAACAGTCCTAGAAATAACAGGATTTGACACAAAAGCTTCAATTGAAACCGAAATAAATTTTAATACTGTTAGAAATGTTTATCAGAAAAGTTTTTCTAATTAAATGTAACTATAAAAATAGTATGGTAAATATATAAAATGCTGACTCAGATGTTGGAGTAAAAAAATTGGCATGTTTCACTACTTTCTTAAAGCGCATCAAAGCATGATATGAGTCTGCGTGTCGCAATCAGCAGAAGAAAGGTGAAAGTGCCAAATAATCTGGTCTGATTTTGCCACAACTCGTGTTCTGTAACTCACTTTTTTTATATATTTTTTTATATTTTCCTACCAGTTTTAAAGATCAATTCCACTAAACTCAGTCACTCAAACCTCAGGCAAACTGCCATTGGCCTACAGATACTCAACTGCAAGGTACTTTATTCAGTCGAAAAATTGTCTAAAATTAAATTTTATATTACATTTATAACATCCCTAACAAGAAAATCTTAAATAAAACAAGAGGAAGTAACAGCAGTTCCCAATTATAATTTAAATAGAACCTTAAATAATTGAAAATTCTTAATAATTTTGCGTCAAAAAATATTTGAATAAAAATACCAATTCTTATCAAATGATAAAATTTATTAACTCATTCAAATATATATTCCCCCATCACGTCCATAGTATAAAATTTATGTTATTCCTTCCATTACGCGCACAGAGTTCAGCTTTGTTGCCCCATTCAACTGCCATTTTGGATCGGTGAAAAGGAGTCTATTACAAGTGTCCTAATGTTCATCCGAAACCATTACCGTTACAGGAGAATCATTCGTGGTTGGAGAGTTGTGGCGGTTGGCCACACGGCTGAAGTGTAGTTGCTTTGATCTTCAGGTGATAGCGATGACCAGAAAATTTTTCCATGCTCATGTTTATTGTATGCGCCACTAAAACTATTGTTTACCTTGTATTCAAAATAAAGCAAATCTGGCCATTGCTTCACACTGAATAACCCATTCACAGTTGATTAATTCAATGTATTAAGCCCTTGAGAAGCATAAAATAATAAATTCAACATTTTTAAAGCTTCACTTTTATTATATTGATATAGCATTTAGAACTGAGCAAGAGAGTTTAGATTTGTCCAAGAGAAAAAACTAGAGCAACTTACTTGAGTTGTGAGAATAAACATGGCCACTTAAGGTTGAAGTTATTGTACATTGTAGTGCTGTTAATGTCAAAATAAAATACATAAGTTGGCAGATCGAGGGACAACTAAGCCTGTTTTAAGTGTGCTGCCATTTTCAACGGACTTGTCCACTGCTAACAGCTCCATCTAATGGACTAAGCAATCCCGAAATGTAACAACTTATTCAAGACATGGAAAGAAATTGGTTTAATTTTTTTATTTTTATTTAGAATTACACCGCGAAATTGTAGCTTTAAAAATACAATAAATCAATAATAATCAATGCTTTTTTTTAAATATAAAAAATATAATTTCAAATTTCAATTTCTTTTTATTTTTAAGTTTAAGAAATCAATACAATAAAACTAGTAAAAAGTTGCAGAAAAAATTTCATTTCCAAAATGAAATAAAAAAAACCAACTCAAAATTGATCCTAGGTTAGCTCTGGAAAGGTTAACTTGTACAAATTTCTTTCACTATAACAGTTACTCAAAAACGGTCCGGAGAGATTTACAAACCTATATCTATCAGATAACTTCTAGACATTGTAAATTCTAGATATCACTAAACTTACCCTGAAAAAAAAACTCACAAATCAACAGAAACGTAAATCGCATCGCAATCTTTTGTTCTTTCTCTTACTCGCTTTATTTATTGTTTTCTTCTCGTCGCTCTTCGCCATCCCCTCTTTTTCATGGTAGGATATGAGTTTTGTATGAGATTGCAAGATGCTAGTATTAACGATTTCATGATACCAGTGTTGAGATTGCGTCTATTTGCCCTGCTTCAAGCTGCTACTTGTTTGTGCAGCGATGATAATACCAGTTTGATCTTTCTGTTTATACCTATTTCTGTTTGTCAAACGTGAAGAGGAAATATAAAACTGATTCGAGTATTGACCAAATAGATAACTTGTCAATCCAACTTCAAACACACTTTCAGAAATAAATATCAAACAGAATGAGAGTTAATCGGTACTCAAACACGAGAAATATCCTCAGTATCAATCAAAAGAGTTGAACAAGGAATAAAACACCACATTTATTGGACCTAAGTTACTAATGATCAGAGTTAGGTTTAACAACGCGTGTTATTCTATACTATATACTGCTTAATTCGTACAACATGTGCACATTGCTCCGTATTGATTACAATTAATAGGAAGCCTACAAGTTCAGCAACTGTTCTAGCATCCAATTGAGCAGAACAATCAGTAAACGTGACATGAGCTAAGCGCAGCCATGAAGAAACAAGCCGTCCCAAACTCATGCTTCAAGTTACCATGGCAATCATAGTTCGCCAATCCCCTTAAATATATCTTTATTTTTCTCTTTCTCTTCCATTACTATTATTACAAGATGGAAGTTGAAGAAATAACAAATACAATGACATTTATTATCGGTCCTTTTGCTAGGATTCTTCGTGCTAGTATCACGAAATTCTGCAATCATCTTAACCAATATCATCGTCATCATCATCTATAACTTTCTTGAGTGATTGCTATTATTAGCTCATTCTGTGATAGCATGTTATTAATATGGTTACAGTTGTGGTAAATGAGGAGAAAGGCATAACGAGTTTTTGGGGATAAAATTGTTATTATTCTTTTCGAATTTGAGATTTATTTCATTTTAATTCAATTTGAATTAGAATTTAATCTCGTTTTTGATATTTTCATTTACATTTTCATTATAATATTTTTAAATAAGTTTCATAAACTGATCTAAAAGACATTAAGTCAAAGTGAAGTGTTTTAAAAACTTATTTCATTAAGAACTCATCAGTTTAAACAATTTTTTCTTGGAGTAAAATCTGAACGTAATTAAGATACAATTTCGCAAAAAAGCAGGTAAAACCTTTAACCTGCAAACTACGATCAATTTTTAGCAAAAGTACCCAAATGTGTGAGTATTGCCACTCATTTTATCATTGTTATCAATGCATAAACATGCAGTGAACTATTGATTTGCTCTTTGATCTCGCTTTTGACCAATAGATTCAATAAGCATTGTAGTTTGCTCAAATAAAACTGTTTATAGCTTAAGCTAAATGAAAAAATTTATTGGCTTTAGGGTCGTGTTTAGACGATTTGAGAATCATTTGTAGCGTATTTCTTTGCCCAAAAAAATCGTTTCAAAAAAAATTATTTTTAAAAATATTTTTTAAAGTTACTCTACTTTTTTGTTGCTATAATTGGTTTTCATTTTTATGACGTTACTTCAAATGATCAATATGAAAAATTGGCAGCTTCAAAAATTTGACAACCAAAAAAAATTATTACTTAATTTTAAATTATTTTTATAAATTATTTACTACAGATTTTCGACTTATCTATAAAATCCAAGCTAATAATAATTCATCCCCCATCCTCAATTTAAAAAAAAAAGAGAATCTTCGTTCTCTTTCTCTATAAAAAGCAGAATACAATAAAATAATGTAAGAAAAGCATTTTCAAGCTAAATCAGGTATGCATTTTGTGCAAGAAAAATTTATAGCTGTCTCTGTTACTTAGCGAAAAAGAAATTTTAGAAAGCGTAAGCGAGGAAAGGATAAAGATAAAAAAGGGGAGAGTGTGGGTGTTCTTTTTTCCCAAATCAAGAACATTCATCCTATAATGGGGCCATTTCAACGCCTGTCGTGTTCACTATCTGCTGTTTGTTTTCAAACTAATTTGTCGACTTATCGAACTGCGAGTGGTGATTACCAACTCCTCCCGACAGCCCTCCTTAATCCTCCTCTCGTTCGTGCTTCGAAAAGTAACTTTACTTCTTTTCTTTTCATTTCTACTTTCCATACTCGTTTTTCTCTACACACAAATGTCTCCCAATTTTTTCTCCTCCCAATACAAACTCTCTTCATTTTTTTTTACTTGCCCATTTTTCAAAACTTAGCTTTTCTCTTTTAATGGCCTGCATCTGTTCAAACCTAAGAAAATGACCATTTTGCTACAAATGCTTGTTACCGAAATGAGAAAAAAGTAAAAGTAAAAAATATGTTCGAAATATAATTTTTTTCTTATTTATTGATACAAAAAAGTTTAAAAAATCAGATTTAGTAGAATGTTTATGAGTTTAATTAAAGTAGAAATCTTCAAAATATGAAAAAATTTAATTTAATTTTAACAATAACTGAAAATACCGAATTTATTTTTTACATTCGCTGAGAAGGTCAAATTTTATGACGTTGTTAAAGTTCTGTTGAGCCATGTAAGTGTTGAGTAGAAATTTCAGTTTTAATACAACATTAAAAAAAGTCATGAATCAGTTACACTCATATTTACGATCCATTTTAAGTTTAGTAAAAATTCAACTCACGAACAAACCCCTTGTACAAATTAGTCATCATACAGTACGAGCTTTACAAATAACTTAAAGAGGTGTTTTGCCAACAACAAAATTTTAAAATTCAAACAATTTCCATTCCAATAAAACAACTGATGGCTAAAACAGTAAAATTTTACTCAAAGTCCATCTGAAAACAGTAAATTATACCATTAATTTATCAATTAGACCTGAAATATATCCTTGTAAAGACAGAATTCCCTTGCACACCTGTACCCATAACCTCATCAACCACTCAACTCATCTCGTCGATTTTAATGACATTCCCTTAAAAATCTTTTAACAAACACATTTTCTAAGTGTAGGATTGATGTTAGGGTAACAAATGTGTTTTTACTAACAGTAAGGAAGTTCATATTCCAGATATAAAGAAGTATAAAAGACATATGGCCAGATAAATGCCACTTTTGCTGCACCATTCCTCCAGCATTAACCTTCTACTCCTTTGTATACAACTTCTTGTTGAAATTAAAAAGAGTTTAGCTGGTTCATTGATTCGCTAGACGAGTCTCCTAATCAATATTCCAGATTAGATCTTGTATCCTAATTTAGTCTGTCTGTTTTACGCATTTAGAACAACAACAGCAATACACAAAATATACAAAAACATATCTACAACTTCACTGTAAAAAATTTCAGTAAAACTACTGAAAATTTCTGTAAATTTTTACATTAAAATTTCTGTTATTTAAAAAAAC
>JAQFZN010002320.1:0-11754 GCA_034687075.1 Geophilus carpophagus | reverse complement strand
TTATACTTTGTAACTACAATTTAAAATTCTATGCAAATATTGTGCACAAACATACAGTAATATAAATATTCTATGTACATATGTTTGTTTTAAATTAACAATTCTCTTTCTAGTCGGAACAGATAAAAGTGATGTAAACTAAGTACTGTAATTGAAGTTCTCAGCTACTTGCTCTATGCAGTGAGTTGTGCCTTAATTGATTTGTTGTGTATCGACGAAATGATCAAATAAATCTCTGTTCAGTTAAAACTTGAGCCACACGCCATGCTGTGGTTTATAGTACTTTTATTGATGGATGGTTGAGAATATTTTTCTAACGTAATAATGATGGGTTTGGTGGGAAATGAGAAATTAACCTTAAGGGAATTTTGGAACAACGTTAGTTGAATCAAATGATTGATACTTGCTGTCATTTATTTCTTCTGCTCAGGTGCGATGAGGATTTTCTTAAAGTTTGAGCCGGGGGAAATCTTATATCTTCAATAATTACGTGTCTGATCTCACTTCCTCGGTTAAATTCCCTTCAATATATATAAGGTCAAAAAATGTAACGGAAATTTCTTTATGCTGGGATCAAAATAAAATAATATTTCACTCAAACAGTGTACTTTTCAGCTGTCAAGGGATTCGGTATGCCACAATCGTTTTTGACGTTGTCAGTTTTAATAATATTCTTTGAAAGAAGTTAAAGCCAGTCACTCGGACAGTTTTCGATTTCACCCACCTACCTGAGGTTCTATACCTTGTTAGCTGAGAAATCCCTTTACTTTATTTTTTTTTCTATGGCCTGTTGGGTCGATACTTCATTGAGGAAATGTAGTTGACTTTGAATGCTCATTGTGATTTTGTTGTCCCTTTTAGTTCTCCAGTTGAAACGTTGAGTGTTGCTGTCCATCCGTTGCTTCCAAGTCGTTTAGTTGCTGGTTGCAGTAACAATTCCTTTAACGTGTTAAATATGTCTACTGGATGCGCGCTTAATTCCAGCAAACTTGAAGGAAAAAGTGAACCTCACCTAGCTACCACTGTGAGCGTTGTGGAAGGTGAATTTTATTAATTAAAGGAATTACTTTGAAATTAAAGTAATTAAGTTTTTCTTTTTAATTTATTAAGTTTTTTGTGTTTGTTTTCACAATTCTAGATATTATCTTGGCGCTTTTGCCAGGCGATAAAGGATTAGTTCGTTTAGCTCTTGAAGAAAATAGTCCGGTCTTACCTGAGACTTGGACGCATTTTCCAGGTAATTTAAAGAAATTGATGTTTTTCTTTAAACAGGTTTAAAGTTTTAAATGAGTATCAGTAAAAAAAGAAATATGTATTATTCATTAAGTAATTTCACTACGTATAAAACTTATTAAAATGTTTAGAAAATGTGCAATGCATTTTTAATTAGGGTAAGAGTTTATATATACAACTAATTCGACCTCTATTAAGCTGTTTTCTAATTCTAGCAAATGTGTTTTACCGACAGAAACCTCATCCCATTAATACATTAATATTTATCAACTTTAAAAATTATTTTACGGTTAATTTATTGAATCAATTTTTCTTTAGTTCCAGTAACTTGTGTAACCTTGTACGAGCACTTGGTGGACATGCAAGCACTTCGACGCACAATGCCAGAATTTAATCGTAGTGTCCATTTCCGTGGACATCTTTTTAAGCACTCGGACATTCCACAAACGAGTCCAAGAATTCGAAGAAAAAGTACTAATCTTGTGCTTCTCTTTACTGGTCATGCGGATGGTCGGCTTCGACACATTTGTATTGACGATGGAACAATTTTGGCTAGTATTAGTGTAAGTGGATGCTATTAAAACAATTGAACTTGGTTAAGTTTTTTTTTTAAATAAAAAAAAGATAAAAATAAAAATTGAAAGTTGTTGGAAACAGCCAGAGGTGTTTTTCGTCAATCGATTGTGTTGTTATCAAGTTAAGTGCTTTTGTGTGTGTGCAATGCAGCTATTTCTTATTTATTTTTTTAAAGTTTTCTTTTTTTTTTTCTTATTTTCACACCTGCTTTTCCAGGCTCACTGCGGTAAAATTCTCCAGCTGTGTCATATTGCTAAAATGAGCCAAATGCTGTCACTTGGATCAGGTTTGTATCTTAAGTATTCTTATTTCCTTAAAATTGAAATTAAAAAGTATATTTAAAAAAATTTTAAATTAGCAACTTTATTACATTTTAAGTTTGTTTTAAAATGCGCTTACTGTGTACATTATAATGTTCCTAATACCTAGCTTATTATTGTTCTTCCACTACTTAATAAAACCTTGCGTTAAAAACAAAATATTGACACACCCTCAAAATATTAAGCACTCACAAAGTACACAACGGTATTAAAATTTGAAAACTGAATCTCTAAATAAAATTTAAATTTTTATTGCCATACCAAGATGTTCAGTTTACTCTTGTTAATCTATAAATATTTTCTTATTTACAAAATACTAGCATATTTTGCTACATCATAAACAAAGTCAAAACATTTACTTACATGAAATAATAATGTAATAATAATAACATCAACTTTATTTTTGACAAATAGAATTTCGTTTGACGGATCTTTTGACATGCAAAACTTGCAATAAGTTTTACATGAATCAAACTATTCACTTTCGTTTACTTAGTAATAAATATTTGATCAACATTTTCTCTGAACCTTATATGAAAATCTTTTTCAAAAATAATATTTGAATAATAATATTTGTACTGTTTTCTAATATTATTAAAATGCACAACCTAAGATTATCTTTCTTTAAAACCAGATGAAACGGTTCGTCTTTGGCAAGTGTTTCCTTACAGTGATGTAGTTTTAATGCCAGTTAAAAACATCTCCTTAGCTGGCACACCTGTTTTGTTTACAATGTTACCTCACAGAATGTGCGTAGCTTTTTTCAATAAACGAATTATGGTATACAATCTATCTAATCCTAGTGAGTCAATTTATTTTCGATTTTTTTTATATTCATTAAGACACTTTTTTATCTTTTACCTTTCTTTATGCAGTTCCTTTGACTCATTGCCCTGAGGACGACCACACTGATGAAATTTGTGACCTCACATCTTTAGAAAGCCAACAAGTGTTTGCTTCTGCTTCAAAAGACAAGACAGTTAGGTTATGGACCACAGGGAATAGGTTAATAAGGTAAAATGATATGAAAATGTTGAAATTTTAACACTTTGGGCTGTTGTGTAAAGAAATGTTTTTTTATTTAATTTGACATGCACATATATTTATATTCTCTAGATTACTTAAATTGGATGAAATCCCATCAAGGATTGTTTTCTGTTCAGCGAAAGGGGATGTAATCTTAGCCATGTGGAAGCATATCTTCAAACTGCCGTATGAAAAATGTAAATATTGAAAATGAACATGATTATTTACTGATTTGTAACTTGAATTTAAAATATTATCTTTTATTTATAAGTTTTGCCTTCAAGTTTGCTGAATGTCAGACCTCAACGCATGTCTCCCGTTCGGGGGGTTCCCATAGAAACAATCAATGAAGACAGGTACAGTGAAAGATTTATTTAATATTTTTATTATATGTGTAGTGCAAAAAGAAAGAAAAGTGTTTATTCAGTACTTTTGCTAGCTATTTGCGAAAGCTGAAAATAAATTTAGTCGGTAAAATCGATTTACGAAAAGAAAGGATTTCTACTTTCTTTTCTTTTATTTTCTTTCTATTTTTTTGCATTCTTTTTCTTTTGGACACTGGCTTATATTGATCTCGAGGGTTTTGATTCTCCGATGAAAGTACCGGCTCCACTTATCCTCCAAGATCCGCAATGGCAGCAGATTGTAACTCATACGGGCGATAGTGACGTTTGGAAAATCTACAGCTATTGGAAATGGTTGAGGGAAAAAAAACAGATGGTGGTCAATGTTCATCATCCTTCCGTTTCAATTTCGCTGAGAACGTTCATTAATTTCAATTTGTTTGTGTATGTTTCTTTGATGATAGCCAGCGTAAGTCGAAGGAACAAATTAATCGAAACCGTTGCGATGTGCGTAGCAACTACCGTAATTAATAAGTTAGTGGATATATCTTTCGTACAGTACACTTTTGGGAGAAATTCACAAGCCACTAACATTTAAATGCAAATAATTAGTGTATCTATTGTCTCGTGCTTATTTTGACTCGTTCTCAAAGGATTGAAATTCCACCCTTATTAACTCTGTTCTCTCCATTTTAATTTTCATTTGCGCGTACTTCCTTTCAGCAAAGTCGCATACTAGTAAAATTTAATTACAGTAACCTCGACCAACTTAATCAATAGTTTAAATGTATAAACGAATGGAATGGCATTACGATTACTCTTCAGGTTTTAGAACAATTCGAATGTGATGATGAAGTCGAATGAAGTTACCCTATGGGTTTCACCAGATTGCTTCTTTTATAGTTGCTTTTTAGATAGTTTGAGTGATAGAGTTCAATTTCTTCATTGATGCAAAGCCCGCGAGCAAAGAGAAGGGAAAGGGAAAATGAAGTTAATGAAATGGGAAACGTGGTGTCATTTAGTTTGTTATTTGACTGCGTTTTTTAAATAGCTACGATTACGCAAAACTTTCTAAAATAAAATCTAAAGCAGTTTTGTTAATTTTTTTTTTACAGTTTAACAATTTTATAAAATGTTACAGAGAATTGTACAATTTAAAAAAAGTTTATCTGTAAGAATATTTTTTTATTTTTTACTTGATGCAGGTGCTACTACTATGTATCAGAGGATGATCAAATTTCAACCGTTTCTGTCGAGAAACCGACCACTGATCGGAGCCGTGTGGAGCGTGATAAGGTGAGGTGGAATTGAAAAGGAGCAAAAAATAAAAAATAAAAAAATAAAAATAAAAAATAAAAAGTAAAAAAAAAGTCAGGAGATGAAAGTTTCTATTTGATGAGCAGATTTTACGCTACTTGGCCGAGCGAAACGAGGACATACGGCGGATCAGAGACGGCAAATTGCCTCCACAACGTTTCACTCAAGCTGCTGAAACTGATGTGTACGATGACGATTTCTTGAAGTTGTTTGAATCCATTTGGGGAAAATATTTTACGCCACCAGTTAAGAATTAAAAGTTTTTTATTACCTAACACTTGATATCACTTTACTACTATATGCTAATTTTCGTTTTCAGTTTTGAATTTAACTCTGAATAAAAATGCTAGTCTGTTGCTTAACCTTTTTACTTTTTACGTTTTTTATTAACATTTCAGAATTAATTACGCTTAGTGTATGATGCTTTTAATTAGTTCAGTCTCTTAATTTCGCCAAATGTTTGTTTGTTTTCTTTAGTCTAAAGTTGAACTTCTCAAGCCTCCCTCGTCCATGACTTTAAAATCAAGCAAGAAGGGAGTAGGTAAATTGAAATTAATTTTAAGCTTGCATGGGAATTTTAAAAAAGAAAAGGAGAGAGAAAAATGCGTAAAAATATCTAATTAAGATGTAACATGGGAAATGTCCATTAGAATCATTTTAATGCAATTCAAACAGATTTTACGATCGATTTTTCATCTAAAAAATTCTTCCCATCAACTGGAAGGATGTGCACTGACAACCCAGGTTATGATGTGCATAAATTTCGTTTGGGTTTCATTCCGAATTCCGTTCTTTTGAAAATACTCTGGCCGGAAGATGAAGCGTGGCAAGCGTGGAGAACTTGGAGCAATTTATCTTTAGATAAAGTAAATAAATTTTGTTAAATTTATAAATTATGATTTTTAAAGGTTAATTGCAAGAATAATTGCTATGTTTTGTCATGTTTGGAATGCAGAAAAACGTCTAATATATTATTTAAAGTATTTGTTGATTGTGTAAGTTTGTTTTTGTATTGACTTAAGTATCAAAAGGAGTAAAAGGAGTGTTGGCTGCTTAGATTGAACATCAATTTCACTCGTGTTAACGCAACCGAGTTAATGGCCCCTCATCCTACTCTTAATGGTTCCAAGTTGAAAGCAAGACGGGGGGAGGGAAAGACGACGATGGAGTAGGGAATCAACGCACATGTGAATGAATTAGCATTTGCAAGTTGGTAGAGTGACTTCGATTGAAGTTGGGCGAAGTTTCTACCAGATAAGTAAAAAGGAATTAAAAATGAAAACCGCATTAGCACTGAAAAGGATGCGTCTTTTAATGCGTGAAAACAAAAACAATTGAAAAGAAAATCAGATTTAAATAATTAAACTCGTATAAGGACGTACACAGGTTTTAATATTAAAGTTGCAACTTAAATTTCTTTTTTATGTTTGTTATATTTTTTATAACGCAGATAAAATTTTTTAATAAGTTATTAAATTTAATTAATTTTTGTTTTCTAGTCCCTAGAAGAGGATCATAAATCGCAAGCTTTGCAAATTGTTGACAAATCTTCAGGCACTGAGACGAAAGGATACCAAACGTGCGTGTTTATACGCCAAGGAGATTTTCGACATAAAGACGATTTGCGTCGTTTGGATGTCATATTTGCAAAAATGGTACCGCTAGGAATTAAAGACAAATCTGCTGACATTTCATGGCTCACTGCGGAAGAACAAAAGGTTTTGCTTGCGGAAGCTACTGACCAGTGGAGAATTTTGACACTCATTACATGCCAAGGAAAACACGCTAAACGGCTTTGTGAAAGAGCAACTAAAATTATCTATTTAAATAGTAATTTAACAAAAGTTAATTGCGTAATTAATTTTAACTGTGAACATTTAAATTTAAAATTAGATAAATCAAAAGACACTCATCCAAAATCAAATTTGCCCTCACCATCGGGTCAAAAACGACCGGCACATCGATTCTGTGCACCAAAAATAAAAAAAAAACATCATCAAAAAATTAGAAAGCTACGCTCAACATCTCCACGTCTATTGCAAGAAGGAAAGTTAAGCGAATATCATAGTCCACTTTTCTTAGCTGGAACCAATGAGATTGATATGAATTCTGTTATGAGCACTTCCTCAGATGCAACTTCGATGTCCTCTGGGGAGTCACGTGAGAGAAAAACATATTATCCATCAGTAAGAAAGATAAACACTAATCTAACAGAATGTATAATAAATTACTTGTATTAGATACCTCTCATTTCATTAACTATCGGAGAAGTTATTGAGACTATCGTGAAATGCGCAGAGGAAATGCAAAAACATCAGTAAGTTGTAATAACTTTAAGAAAAACTAATGTATATTTATTTGCTTTTTCTAAATTCAGATATTCAAAGGATTACACTGCTAAATTATTAAGAGGAATTGGAGTAATGGAAGCTGAAGTCCTCGTGGAAGAAATCCTTTTGTGGATTAAGGAGGCCAAACAACGTCGAGTCATCAATACCTTATCTCAATTTTACACAAAAGCAGTGGCATGGCTCAAAATGTAGCTTACAAATTTCTTTTTTTTTCTCCTTTTCAGTTTATCTTGTTAGATTTTATTGACATCAGTTCTGCTTTTCTACTACTAACCATAGGTGGATGTTGCAATATGTCCATCACGTATTGGTCACAATGGAAGAATTACGTGGAGGTCAAGTGACTGGTCGAATTCACTACAGTATGGTTCAGTTAATCCTACAGCAAAATAAAGGAATTTCACTTACTCCTCCATTAGAAGAACTCAGTCCGCAAGATGAGATTTATCTGCTGTCTCGTGAATAAAAATATCTTATCTAATTTTTTTTTTTTTAAATAATTTTAACTTGTATATTTTAAATTTTTAATAGTAACTTGTCCAGATAGTCCTGACCAAGCGTTAGTAGAAACTGTGAAACCAATTGAAGTTTTAAATTATTTTTGCGAGATAAACAGTGAAGTTAGACGACAAATAGCAATGAGAGCACTATTTAAAAAATCAGCTACCAGCGGAAAATCAAAAAGGTTTTTAATTTTTTTTCATTATTGTATTGTATTATAGTAATTATTATATTTTTGAGTCGAGAAAGTTGATACTAAGTTGATTTTCTATTAGAGAAAAATCAATTTGATTCAATTACATAATTTAATTTTTACATGAAAGCTTTAATTAGTATCTGTATTATTGGCATAGAAAAGTCTACTCAAATCACTTTTAATTAAACTGATTTCTTTTATCATTAAATTTGTAACTTTGGAACTATTCGATTATAATCCGATTAAAGTTTGCACTGGTAGCATTATAAAAATCATCAAAAAAACACCCTTTTTATTTTATTAATTGAAAAAAGCAGGTTCACTAAATTGTGTAATTAAACATTGATACAAAAACAATATTAAAATAAAACTTTATATTTTCAGTTTTGTCACTCCTGGTCTGTCTGTGGATCAATCAGTGCAAGACATGTCTACAGTAAATAAGGGCTGTGCTGTTACTCACACAAATATTGGAGTACTTTCAAAAGGAATGCATCTACCCTTAAAAACAGCTGAAGTTGTTCTTTTCCGGAAAAAGAAAATTCCTCGACAAGAAGGAAGGCTTTTATCTTACCATACTTGCAGCCGACATTTTGTTCACTCAGATTCGTACTCTTAAATACAAATTTCGGTGTTCAAAATATAGATTTTCTGATTAAAATAAACTTTCAAGTTAAAATTTTTCAACTTCTTTATTTACTCCAAGGACAACAAGAGATTAAGGGATGTCTTTGTACAATTCTGAATGAAATGCGAAGACGTAATTCTTATGAAAAACATTCACATTCCAGGCAAAAGAAATATTTAACCTATAAATCTACACAACTAGACTCGATTCTACCAAGTGATCTAATTATAAACTTAAAACCTATCCTCCACAAAAACAAAAACTGCCACTTCAAATTTAGATATTGCATCCATCACTTTATACACTGCACAATAACTCAAAAATCTAATAATTGGGAGGCAAATGGCAGTGTCGAGAACGACAAAAAAGTTCCAATTTGTTTGAAATCTGTATCTTTTTCGTTTTTTTTTTTATATTTCCTATTTACCGATATTTTTAGGTTGTCAAATTATTATCCCCTCTAATTCTTATAATTTACGTGCGGGTTTAAAGGCCAATTTTTGACTTTTCATTGTAGACCATACGTGACGTTTGTAGTACCACGAGGCTAATATAAGCAGTGGAGCAACCAATAGGACCTGAAATAAATAAGTATGAGTAATCTAGATAAATTTGTGTATTGCTTTATATAATTGCATTCACCTTGATTAGGGTTCGATGTCGCCAATCATAAGCCGGCTCTGCAGTCCATCTTAGAAAAGTGACTACATCTTTAGACATTTGACTGGCAGTGGCAGGAGTTCCATCTGTGTATTCCATGACCTCATTGTATAAGACTTGGCCCATTCCAATTGAGCCACCGGCAAAATAAGGATTATAATATAATCCTTCACGGATTTCGATACCAGCCGGAGGATCGCAGTAGCCCGTTAAAATGGAGAAAACGTAATCCTATGCAAATAAACAAAATCAATAATAATTTTCAACTACAGTATATAATAATTAGGGAAAAAGATTCCTGGAATTAAAAACTGACTAAAATCAGGTGGATTCGGATATAAAAAACCCACTTTTGGGATATTTGGTTGAAAAAAAATCAATTTTCGAGAAAAAAGATTTTATTTCTAATGTAAATAGTATTCAATTCTTTTAGAAGGGTAAACTGGATTTATCTTTCAGCATCACAATTGTTATTTTGATTATAAATCATTTTGACTTATTTTGTGAGTTTGTTTTTAAACATTATTTTATATTTTTCACTTGCTAAATCAGGATAATTCGGGACTAATTTATCAAATCGGGATAATCCTGAACTTTTTGCATGGTTTTAAATGTTTAAAATGATGCAATATATGTATACAATCAATTTCCCAATAATTGGCACTCATTAACTCAATCGAGATAAGCCTAGAAATTCCTTTCCTTAATGATAATGAATGTACCTCTTCACCATGTCTTGCCAAAACAATGTACGAAAGATCAGGCGGCAATGCTCCGTTATTAGCCGCTCTTGCAGCCTCTTCATTTGGATAAGGACTTGGAAATTTGTCAGACAGTTTTCCTGGTCGCTTGAACATCTCTCCATTTTCATCAGGACCATCAGTTACCTCAATCTAGAAAATATGTATTTATTTTATTCCATGTTTATATTTGTTTATTTTTGTTTTAAAATTATTCACCTCCTCAGCTTGTGCTTTCGCTTCTTCTTCCGAAAAAATTACACCCACTAACTCACGATAGCGAACAAACTTTAAGCTATGACAAGCAGAGCAAACTTGCTTATATACTTCAAAACCACGGCGGACACTTTGAAAAGTAAATATTTTTCAAATTTATAAGTAATTAATTATAATGAAATAAAATTGTTACCTGGCATGATCCAAAGATTGGAAGTTACCATAATGACTCCATGGGTAATTTGGAGGATGAAGTTCGATTCCTTCAGCTTTTACTACTTTATAGAGAGCAGTACCCACTAATGTTGTAGCTCCTAGAGTTCCAGCTATTATCTAAAATGATAAAAATAATTAAGTAATAAAAAATTGCATAGGCTAAAATGTCTTTCTTTACCATAGATTTACTTATCCTTAGACTAGGAAAGCTGCCGAAGTGCGCCTGAAAAATGTAAAAACAAAGTATTACTACATTTATTAACAGTTAAAGTTTATCCTAGTTTAATTTAAACACGGGATTGATGAAATATTTCGAGCCCTAGAATAGAAATGGAGCCGGTTTAGGCTTAACAAAATTCAGCTATATAAATGCTAAATTATTTTTATGACATACACGTAAGACATTTTAATATAAATTTTTCACTAAAAATCTGCAGAATATATACCTTCTGCACACACTTGGCGTTGGACAATTTAAGCAACTGTGGCTTCCATAGTCGGGCTGCAACGCCAGCCATTTTGCCGTTCATCTCACAAGGCCTACGATGAAAGAAGGTTTGACCCCAGAAAAATCTTTTAAATCACTTAATTTTAATTAATTAAAACTCTTGAACGTGAAAAATTATTAAATATATAAAACTAATTTTACGAGAAATATGAAACTAATCATATAAATCACAATATGATAAAATACAGACGGCCCTCAGAAAATGTTTATATCCGGTTGAACCGGTCGCATAATACGCTCCACGCTGCATGAGGATATCTGATGATATTGTGTCAACCGAAATTTTGAGTTTGATGTTCAGTTGGCTTAATATTTTTACAAATTGGATGATTGTTTGTGTGAAATAATTTTTGTTCTGTTTTTCAATATTAATTTTATCTAAATACCCACTGTTTCCTTATTTTAGAAAATTGATTATTCAGTTTCAATTCATAAAATTTTAAATTAAGTAATCAATTTTTTATGATAAGAGTAATCAAAGAATAAAAAGCAACAAGAAATACTAATAAAAAATGCATGAATACTTTATTGAATAGTTACAGTTTATATAAAATTATTATTACAATTTATTAGTTTTTTAAATAACTTATCCACCTACCATTACATGAAACAGATAAACAGCATACGAGAAGTTGGTTGAATATCCTAAATTGATATAGAAAACTTCGAAATATTTTAGACCATTCGAGATTTGATTTGATGTAACCTATCATTTTCTGTGAGATAATAATACACTTCATCATATTACAAGCATTACAAAACTCAGCATACTTATTATAAATATCGATATGACAAAGTAACTAATTTGATATTTTAATAAAACCTTCATTTATTTTAATTCTTGTTATTGTATTAATTCGGATAATGAAACACGATTATGAACTTGATGAGCAAATTCTAACACTTTATTTGCGTGTTTACG
>JAQFZN010002319.1:0-11758 GCA_034687075.1 Geophilus carpophagus | reverse complement strand
AACATACTCGCCTATCTGTTGGATTAGTCAATGTTAAATAAGAGGTAACTTTATCCGTAAATGGACCTGCAAAAAAATAAAAATCAAAAAAATCAAAAAAATCAGAATATTTATTTACAATTTACAAATATAAAATGATTAACTACTCAAACTTTCGGCCATTAACATTATATTATAAATATTCTATTAGTTTCAGGTAGGTTATCACTAATCTCATCACTGATAAAATGAATTTTTTACTAATTTTTTATCTTATCAGAATTCAATGCCAAATTTTAGGTAGAATACTATACTGCAATTTATATTGTATTTGTTCAGGTATACTGGTGAATAAGTTGAATCTTAGTCACCAATTTAGTATTATAACTTGAGCTATAGTTCAAAGCTGCAACGTAGCATCATTGACTTCTCTTAAGTGATCAGTTTGCGCTCACCTTTTATACTCTTCTTATTCAGTTTAATTTTAGTAAAGGGTCCTAAGACTTGTACAATTTATTGTCGTTTAACGTCGTAGATTAACCTAGTTTATATCGAAGAATCAGCCTTGCACTTAGGCCTATTAAAAGCTAGCATAACAATATGGCGGCATTCACTACAAATTTATTTCCTAGCATTAAACACTCACTTACCTCTAAATCTGAGTTCATTTTGAGGGTCCAATATTAGCACTTGTTCAGGCTTCGACATTTGTCTCTATAAACCAGTATAATCAGCGTCAATCAGTGCTAAACTTTACGTCACCACAGACTTCGTTTACAGACTAAACCTCAAGAGTAAAATCGCCTACGGTAAAACCGAAAACTGTTCACCTCTGACGTCACTGACACTATTCAATGAGATGAGCTGGCAACATTTTATAGGAGAGCGATATGGAGAAGTTAATAAGTTTAAAGTTTAGCTTAGATTAAAAGTTAATAATTCAAAACTCTTCTGTAATGTGTGATAAAAAGATCTTCAATATTTTCTAGTTTATATGGCACCCCCTGCAGAGAACGATGATGATTGACGTCAATTTTAACTACACCAAGAAAAGTACGAGCACGAGGATTCCCAGCAGTCTTTGGAAAGTTGCTGCTGTCTTGCTCGTAGACCTATTGAGAACATTTTGAACTTTACTGATTAGAAAAATTTTATGAAAGTCGTTTATCGCAGCGTTTTATATTGTCGTTAAGTAAAGGTGTTTCTATGCTTTTAGCGAGGCGGAGATCGTATTATAGCCGCAATTGAATCTATGTGATGACCTTGGTCTTGAGCGATAATGTAATGATCGCAACGCTGCATTAGTGTTTATGGAATATTGCTTGAAAGTAAAATTGTTATTGGATTATTGAACTAAAAATTTTGTTAGGAATTAAATAAGATGGCAGTTGACACTATGGAATTGCTTTTCTTCGACACATTTTCTCATGAAAGTAACGAGGTTAGATTTATAAATGTATAGTTTATTGATTTAAATCATTTGCAATTACTAATTTATTAATTTTTTTTATTGCTAGGAATTAAACTTAGATTTGGTCCAGTTTCCTGATCCTGTGTACATCAACGAAGTTCGCATCATTCCTTTGGGAACTCGAGTTCAGGCAGATTTCCCCGGAGGCGTAAGGCTCGGGTAAAAGAAAAAAATAAACATAAAAAACACTAATAATGAAATGCATTTTATTGATATTAATAAAAGCAATTTTCTGATTTAGAGCTACTAATCCGTCACAATTTGAATTGGAATTCTTTGTTAATGATTTAAGCAAAACCGGTGCATCCACTTTTGAAGGACTTGGAAGGTAAGAAGAAATTTCATATTTATTTAAGTTAATAGACTTATTGATTGACACATTTATTTACTAGTCTGGAATATAAGCAGAATGTTGACATTCAACTTACCTTCAAAAAAAAAGTATTGATTATTTATTATTAATTTTTATTTTAATTTTGTAAAAACGTTGAAATTTTTTATTTACACACAATTTTTTCAAATTAGATACCAACCGATGGTTTGGTTTTACGTGGATGGTATACAACAATAACGATTGCTATTTATGGATCAGTTAGCAAACTAAAAGAGAGAAATTCACCGCCACCGCCACCACCACCACAAACAGCACAGAAAATAAGATCTGGTGGTAATTATTTAACTTCTGTATAATTATTTCAGTATTTAATAATTTTTACAGTTTAATACAAATTTTTTTTTTTTTAATGATTTTTTAGAGAAAGATACGACAGATACAACGGTTCATGCAGAATGGGATAGAGATTCACAATCTGAAACAGATTCAGTTATCCAATCGTCAAGTGAACAAGTTGCGTTTTCAGATTCTCATACTCCAATTCAAGAGCACGGTCATTATCCTCCAGTAAGTGGTTTTAATTGTTAATTTTAATTAAATAACTTATTTATTTATTTATTTATTTATTTATTTATTATGGTTGATTATAGGATCACCCAAAGCCTGCGTATTCAGAAAGAACAACCTATCCCGAGCATCAATCATATGATTATGACTTTCCTCCAGGAAGATCGTGGTCTTCAACTGTGGGTGAACATCAAACAAATCCAAATAAATTAGATAAGTAAGAATTAATCGCAAAATAATTTGAAATATAAACAGACAATTTGATCCTATTAATTTTTTTTTCAGTTTTCCTAAGGAACGAAATGTATATGGAAGATCAACGTATCCACGAGATAGTTATGACGAGAAAAAATCGAATTGGGATCATAAAGATAGAGATCGTGATAGTAGAGATCCAAGAACTCAACAACGAGAAAAAGAAAGAATCCGAGATGGTAGAGAATACAGAGAGCATGATCGAGTTGAGTTCACAGATTATGAAAATCAAGAAGTGGAAAATGAACCTGGTTGGGAGAAATCCATTGAACCTGTGGACAAGGATTCGGAATATCGGGATTCAACTGCTGATAGGACTCGATACTCCGAAAGAGAAGATGAATTGAACCTCGACATTTCAGGTGATAGAGATTTCCGAGACCGGACTGCAAAAAGAGATGTTGGGAAAGGAGAATCTCAACGAACAGATAGTAAACGACCCCGTACACCACCATTATCTTCTTCACCGAAAAGAAGACCTAGAACACCGCCATTGCCATCAGAAGATGATCAACGCAGGGCCCGAGGTCCGTGTTCTCCGCCTCTTCCAAAGGATGAAATTGAACCAGGCGAAGTTCCAGATGACAAAAGTGTGTTATTGTATATTATAAATGTTGAATTTGTATGAAATCATATTATTGTGTTTAATAGTTCCTTCAGATTTATTTGATCCTTTGACACCGGATGATTCACCTGATCAAACAGTGGATAATCTGTCCGATGGTGAAATTCACGAAGGGGAGACGAATGACGGCGGTTATAGTGAATTTCTTTATGATGAAATCCTTAGTGATGAGGAATTTATGTCTGATGGGGAAGAAAGAAATTTGGATCTTGTGAGATTATTTTATTTTGTTGCATTGTTTTGTTTTTAATAAGATTATTTTTTATATTTTAGCCTGATTTATACTATGAGATGTCTGACGACTCTTGGAATTACATTTCAAGTTTTAATCCGTATCAGTGCGAATTGGCACCTCTTTTGGTATAAAAAATATTTTTTTCTTTATTTTAAAATAAAATTTGTAAATAATTTGTTTTTCATTTTTAGTACTTTTCAGATCCCAGTTTAACTCAATACGAGATTGAAAAGAAAAAAATGGGTTGTCCGCCTGATGAAAATGCTATGGAAACAGCACAAAAATTACTTAAAACTTTGGAATATTTTGAAGATAAAGAACATTCTGAAAAGTATGCCATTAATTATTAATTAATACCTGAAGTATTAAGCAATATAAATATATATTTTTGCAGATGGGTTGAAGCAATGGAACTATTGCCTTCAATGTTAGTTCCAGGATTGGCAATTTTAAAGCAAAGTCCTGAATTGAAAGGTTGAATTTGATTTAGGTTGTTAATATTTTAACTTATTAATTAATTGATATTTTTTACTTTAGGCATAGTAAATGTGTTACTAGACTGGCTAACCGAAGGTTTGAATTTTGATAAAGCTGTGGCACAAACTCAAGCTGTATATAAAGTGCGACATATGAAAGCTGGAATACGATTAGCAATTGCAATGTCAAATTGTGATT
The DNA here is from genome assembly GCA_034687075.1 of Geophilus carpophagus. NCBI lineage: Eukaryota > Metazoa > Arthropoda > Chilopoda > Geophilomorpha > Geophilidae > Geophilus > Geophilus carpophagus. The sequence continues at coordinate 7,617 of JAQFZN010002319.1, read as the reverse complement.
ATGAAATGACCCATCAACTTTTAGTAAATACACATGTACTCTTAATTGTGATCAGATTTTATTTAAAAATTTAATGTTTGCTTACAGGAAAAAAATGTGCAAAGGAAGTTACTGAATTTGTACGAAAAAGAATACATGGCATTATCAGTGAAACTGCTTATTATTCAGGCACTTGATGCAACTACTCGAACAGAAGAGGGAATGAAATATTTTTTAAGAATAACTGGTTTAGAGCAACAGAGTAATTATCAACGATTATTAAATTTTATTCTTGGGAAACAGGTCAGTTTGTTTTATTCAGCGTAATATTTAAATTTAACTAAGTGTATTTAATTATTCTAGTCAACGAGAGCAGCGGTTGCTGTGTCCGCATTATTGAAAAAAATTCATGTTTTTGAAATTATTTCTAAATTTACTGGTGCTGTTGAAAAGTAAGAATTTTTGTTAGAAAATAATAAAAATTTTTTTTTTTTTTAAATTTAATTATTGTTTAGGTTAGTGGACAATATTGCAGCATTTGAATTGTCTTCTAAGCATGAAGGTGCCAAAGATAACGACATCGAACAAGCTATTGTTAATTCAACTGATGGCGAAATGGAAAATTTTTGTATGAATTATTTAAACGATAATGAAACTGAGGATATAATTTCTTATTTGGTCGAAATTAATAAAATGCTAGGTCATGCGCAACAATTTATTGTAAGTTAAAACATTTAATTTTTTATTATTTTTTTAATTTAATTTTTAACTTTATAGGCACAGCCTATGCGATTTTTACCAACGAAATCGCAATTTGAAATGCCTGAAAGTCCTCATGATGCATATCCAGGATTGTATAGTTTATTAAAGAATAAGTAAGTAATAAATATACATGAATTGAGAAATTATATAGTTGAATTAATTTCTTTAATAAATTAGGCGATTTTTGGAAACAATATTCATTTTATTAACATGTCCTGGAGTCAGCAATCATGTAGTATTATTCGATAGTATCAAAGATGTGATGACTACTTTAATGCATTCACAACATGGTTTATTGTTCTTGCTATCACAACCAGACGTTTTGAACGGGATTGTTAGATTACTTACTCAACCTTCTGTAAGTATATAACAATTAATGTTAGACAGTGGAAAAAAATTAATTTAAATAGCAGGATGATGGACGTGATGAAAATTCAGAAGAAACACCACCCCATCAATTAGGTCTTCAATTAGTTTATCATTTACAAGTTCTGCAGTATGTGGATTCGTTATTAGATTTTCACAGCAAAGGTATTACAATAAATAAATCACTTTTTACCGAATTTTTTCTAATATACTTCTTCTGCAGACAGTACAAAAAAAGAATTAGATGATCCTGAAGCATTGTCAGTTTTGCAGCCCTTGTACACAATGGTTTTTCTTCCCATTGGACGTCAAGTTGTTGTAGATGTATTAAGCATTGAGCATAATTTAAATGCTCTAGTTCCATTTTTGGAATTGACAGGTACTGATTGCTGATTTAGTGAATACAAATGTAAGTCAACTAATCTGTTTGTTTTTCATAGGTGATGAGCAAAATGACATTAAAATTAGGAAATCTGCTTCTATGGGTTATGCAACTGAACTGCTTTTGGTAATTACACACTACTCAGAGAATGTGTGTCTGTTGAAAAATTTTGGCGATAAATTATTAAATATTTGCACACAAGGTATGTAATTTTTATTTAAGCTTGCAATTTTATTTTACTAACACTAATCCATTTTATAGAATCGTCATCAAAGTTACAAGAAATAGTGAGCTGGTTTTCCGTGATGAAACGTATTCCCAGTTACTCTGCAGATGCTGTAACTCCGTTATGCACCATTACTAAAAATTTAATTGAAGAAGTTCTCACTTTTCCGGGCGAATTGATTACCTCAGTTAGAATCCTCAAAGATTTGTGTATTCCGCCAACAACTAACCTTAAATCAGAAGGTGATAAAAAAACTATTTAAAGCTTGATTAGGTTTTATCTTCTTTTTTTTCAATTAGAACAACGAGAAGAATTAAAATACAGATACGCAATCATTCAATTTATTGCGAATGATGGATTGATTGATTTTATTACAATCTTACAAAAAATTTGCGATGCTTACCAATATCCATATCCTCAAAACTATGCCGTAATTGGACCTCAATGGGGATTATTACTGGCTTTAATTAAGCCAATTATTTCCATTTTAAAGCACAGTTTGTGTTATTTAATTTATTGCAGAAATGCAGAGGTATTTATTGTTAATGCTCTATAATATCTGAATAGCTTTTTAACAATATCTCTTTTTTTAGTTTAAGGATTTACTAGCTGTTCCAATTATTCTTCGTGCCTACTCGTTTTTGAGCATCCTTCCTGTAACATCATCTTTTTATCCTGTAGCACAAGGCGTATGTAAAATATATTCCTTTATAAAAATAACAAAACACATTAATTGTATATTGCATAGATTCAAAGTGAAATTATTGAAATTTTACTCGCCTATACACAACCCGTCATGACCATATCAGACTCTGATGAGAGTGAGCGTTTAAAATTTTACTAAAATTATATTATATTATTAATTACTCAAACTTGAATAATTTTTAGCTTTAAGTGAGTCACTTTGGTCTCAAATGTTACACGAAGTTCTTAAATTTGTAACAACACTACCAAGTAATTTTCTTAGTGGCGTGACAATCTTATCCGAATTATTGCCATTACCGTTACCTATCCAGACAAGAGAAGTATTTTTTTTTACTTTTTACATTTGAGTAAATGGTTTATTGATTTTATCTGTAGTCTTTGTCAAATGATGATATTGTGCAAGCTACTAACGCTCGGAAATTATGGAGTGCTCATTTGCATTCAATGAGCGGTGAAATTCAAGATATCATTAAAAAATTGTTAGGTAAATTTTGGTGGTTATTTTTTCTTTGTGAATTGAATTGCATTTAATTTTTTATTTTGTATAGGAACCAGCTTGCCGTTGTTACAGCATCAACTTCGGCGCGTGTGTGTGCAATTAGCTGATTTAGCTGCCTCATCTTCATTAGTAGTCACAAGGTAGATGAAAGTTTGTAACTAAGACAAAATAAATTATGACATATGTTTTTAGGGCTATTCTGGATGCTGTACTAGATACCTTAGAAGACCAAGAACCAGAAGAATTAGAAAATAAATTATTTCATAGTAATTCACACACTTTGCGACTATTAAACATGCTCGATTGTTTAGCTAATCAGCCCTGTATTAAAATTTCTTTACTTCAATTGCTGAGGGCAAAGTATGAAATTCTAAACTCTTCGATTTATTTGAACACAACATTTTTAAATTTATTTTTTTAGCATTAAACTTGACGAGAAATATGGACAGTTTTTGCCTAAATTATCTTTATTACTGAACTCAACTTCAGATAAACCAGTGCATGTGCAAATTCAAGAATGTATTGTGGTAAAATACCATTTTGAAATTTAAACTTTAACTTAGTTAATATTTGGCTTTTTTAGTAATTGTATTATTTTTTTTATAATTTTCAGAGCCTATTTCAGACTCTCTGCGATTACGAAATTCTTTTATGCAGTGAAAACGCAGTCTCACCGTTGGATCAGGTAAATACATTCATAAAGTAAGGTTTAACTTTAAACCATTTAGTTTAAATTTGGTACTTTCTATTGTAGTTGGGAAATGCTTTGCCAGCAAAAGAGCAAATGATAACAATCTGTTCTGCACTATTGGATCATGTGACCAATTCGAACCACTCATTCAGCACAACTCTTCAAGCATTTCGAACTCTTGTAATGATTTTGGAAACTGATATGGGATTTTATTGCCTTAAAATGTATGTTTAGTTGTATTACGTTTAAATATCTTATTTCTAAAATATATATTTTGGTTTAGGAATTTCGAGAAAAAGCCGGAAACGTTACACAACATTTTAAGTCGATGTTTAACAACATTTAATAAGGATAGTGTTGATAGCATTGGGTTACTAAACACTTGTTTAGATTTCATTCGGTTACTATATACCGATGATTCAGCTCAAGTATGCAGGTTTCGATTTTTTATTTGCTTAATGTAATGTTTTGAAATATATTTAGGGTGTTGCAAGAAATTTATTTTTTACTGTTTCCGAGTTGGCATTTTATCTTCAGTGGAAAACTAATGAGGAAAAAGAAGAGGATGAAGAAGAAATTCCTATACATCCTCTTATTAAGATTGAAAAAATATTATTGGTATTAAATTAATTAAATAATTAGTAACGGATGTGATTAAAATTATTTTTTTTTAACTAGGATTTTGTTAAAGATGATGATTCTGTTGATATTCACAATGCTGACAATGTAAGCTCTTTAATCCTGCAAATGAATATTGAAACTCCCAAAATGGATCGAGGTACGTTACAAATTAAAAAAAATTCATTATTTTTGTTCAATTATGGAATATATTTTCAGATATACCCGAACCTAATTTTTTACAATCTGACACACTGAGTGCACAGTTTCTAGCAAGAGCAACATATGTGATAAACGAGTCCGATGATGATCGATTTAGCCCAACTTATTGGTTGCTTCAAGCAAATGCTGATGACTCTGATCAAGAAGTTGAACTTGTATCTTGCGATCTAGAGAATATGGCCGAAAGATTTTGTCCTGGATTAGATTTAAAAACAGAACTTGGAAAAGAGAGCTTAACAAAAGATAGCTTATTGCCATTGAAATGCAAGAAGAAAGGCAGTAACTTACAACCTACCACTCTTGGAAAACGAAAATATCAGCCGCTAATCAACCCAGGGCAAAAAGAAAGAAGTGGAAAGAAACCATTCAGTATATTTTAATACTTTTGGTATAGGATGTTATGATAAATAGTTTTTATTTGATATTTTAGTTGCACCTATGAGAGGTCGTGGATTTTCTCGAACTGGAATTCACCCGTCAAGAGCGAATGATCCATTCAGATCACGCCCACCAAATACAAGTCGCCCACCTTCAATGCATGTTGATGATTTTGTAGCATTGGAAACATTTCATCCGAACTCAGTACCAACTGGTCCCACCAATAAACGTCCAAGCAAAGTAATTTATTTCACTTCTATAATAAGAAAAATTATATTTTTTAATACAATTTTGTTAAATATTCACTTAGGATAACAGTAGAGGACGCGGAAGAGGAAACTTTGATGGCAATCGACCATTTGCAGGAACGAGAGGACGCTTTCTTCAAAATCAGCAAGGTGGATCCTACAATGCTAGACGTGGAGATGATAAGAGTGGGCGTGGTAGTAGTGAATGTATTTTAAATTTGATTTTTATATTTTACATTTCTTTTTTATTAAAAACACTTTATTTGCTGCTTTTACTGTTTAGATTTAGAGTTGTAGATAGCTAATATTTTTTAAAATATTTTTTTTGCAGGGATAAATCGTAGTGCTTCAAGAGGTAATTCAGGAAACGTTTCACCCTGGAACACTAGAAGTGGTCAATTATTACCACCAAAAAATGCAACCAAAGCTAACTCAAATATGCCAAGGAATTTTCCCAGAGGTGGAAGGTAATTACGAATTTCAATTTTAGATATTTTATGTGTTTATTACATTAATTTTTGATATTAGTCATATGGAACCAAGGACGGACATGAGAACAACACCTGGAAATGCCAGGTCACAAGAATCGTATGGGCGTTTTCAGCGAACCAGAGGTGGAAATAATAGTGGAAATTGGTCTGGTTCTAGAAGTAAAGAGAGGACCGATGGCAGGTAAGTCAAGCTTTTATACTTTTATCAATTCTTACTGATAAAATTATTTTTCTTTCTATTTTGCCGTTGAAATTGCCAGAGGTAGGAGAGATGGAAATCGACATGTTAGAGCTCTGACTCGTTAAATCATCACTTTTTGTAAAGAGAAATTGCATAACTTGAATTTCATTTCACAGTCGTACTATATTATTAAGAATTTCTGGCCGTATAAATTTGAATAAACACTTTGCAAACGAAATGTTTTGATTATTTCTTGACATTGAGACAACCCCATGTAAAAACCAAGGTCAATGAGCGAAAGAAAGTTTGAAGTTAGGGGAAAAAACAAATTCAAGTTCATTAACCACATAGAAAAGTACATACAAGGGAATTTAGCAAAGGTGAATGTGCCCAGAAAAAATTATACTAGTAGCTTAGACTGGTTTCTCTCATTGACGGGTGTATTTGCTGAATTTATAAGTAACATAATATTTAAATAGTTCAATATCTGAATGTCATTTACGTAAGTGTTAAGAAATTATTATTCAGTTTGGATTTCTTTATCCGGGTTGTCGAAATTTTAATTTGCTTTCACTTGTAATAACTTTTTTTAAAGTTTATATCTCAGTCTTTAATTGCAACTTTAATTCGCTTTACGTAATAAAACGTGTGTTTATACATTACTAAAAAAAAACGTGTATTTATACATTACTATAAAAACATGTATTTTATAATATGCAATTCATAGGTGACTTTGCCATTCCTTTCTTCAGAAAAGATTGGTCAAGGCATCAGCTGGTTTTTTATTTCATTTTTAACGATAATTATGTTTTCCTGACGTATTTACTACGATTCCATGGTAACGCCTGTTAGCTTCCACGAAAGCCCCAAGCCCCGACGACGTACAGCAGCAGTTTACGGATCCAGTTCTTGATGACCTCGCACCCCACCGCCCTCTCTTCCTGAGATATTGACGTCACGAGTATTCACCAGTCACTACTATTTGAACCCAGTGCTGTGTATCCTGGAGTCTCACACGCTGCAGGGAAGGAAACGCAGCGGCTCATCATCTCTTCTGACATCTGCCTACAGGTAAGAAATATTTAAAGACACATTGGATTGCATAACGCATTGTATTAGTTAAGTTAGTGCAGTTATAAATTGTCTTATTACTTTTGTTTAAATTGTGTTGTGGCAATAAATTGAACACAATTTTTTTATTCGGATTTTAAAACGCAGTGCATCAAAATAAAGTGATGCTCCTCTTATGACATCGAAAATAGCTCATTCCGTGTGCGTTTGTACTAACGTTTTTGCATTTAACATTTAATATATATATTTTTTACAAATATTGCATCAAAAGTAGTTATTTCTTAAACATATTTTTTGTGGTGAATTAAATTTCCTGTCGTATGAATGAATATTTCAATCGAACCCGGAACCTGAATTTCGCATTTGAAACCAGTTGATGACTATGTTTATTCATGCAAATTTTGTGTCAATGATTTGATTCCGGTGAACTGGATAGTTTGAATAGAACTAGACTTTTTCTCTTCCAACACCCATTAATAACCGGTAATACTAATGATTTTTGAGGTAAATTTATCAATAGAAATTTAAAAATAAAAAAGAATTCAATTGATTGAGGAAAAAAATCAAATGGTGTGTCTATTGATCCAAAACTCAATGAAGGTCAAGTTAATTTAACGACAAGAAATCGATCTTTGCTCGTTTGCTCAAAGTAGCAAACAAAATTTCTTGGATTTAGAGTCAGATAACATTAGAAATTTTATATTCTGTATTCAGTTTTATATAATTTTTTAATTTATCACGGTTTCTTATTCTCGATAGACAAATTATAACATTTCCCATACTTTAAATAAATAAATA
>JAQFZN010002318.1:0-11760 GCA_034687075.1 Geophilus carpophagus | reverse complement strand
GACCACACTCCTAGCCTTGGGGCTTCTTTCTACCCCTCGTGACCCCCATCGTACCGGTGGTGCGGTGGGCGGTCACACAAAGTTAAATTCTATCTATAAAATAAATTAATTAATAATTTTTGTTTATTTCAGTTGAAAATTTCAATCCTTTGACTGTGCCACAAGGTCTAGCAAACTATATAAAACATTATTTTTCTTGCGTCGAATGTCGAAACCATTTTACCGAAATGGCAGCCACGTTAAAAGATGATATTAATCAACCAGAAGACACAATGTTATGGTTTTGGAAAGCCCATAATCAAGTTAATGCAAGACTCGAAGGTGAAGCATCAGAAGATCCTTTACACAAAAAACTGCAATTTCCACCTTCCATACTTTGTGCCACATGTAAACTTCCAAATGGAGAATGGAATATGAATGAAGTACGAGACTTTCTTTCTTCATGGTACTCAAAATCATCAATCAATATGACAGGTGTTTCTTCACCAACGTTCAATTCGAATCAATCACATCAATCGATGCGATTATTGGATTTCAAGATAGTTGATGAACCGATTGCAGTTCGTGTAAATCAGCCAACTAATACATGGAGTTTTAGTACTCTTGACATGAGTCTTTGTTTGACACTTTACATTTGTTCTGCTATCATTTTACTCTCTGTTTATTTCATTATAATAGTAAAGCGAAGGTTAAAAAGAAAGTACCAGAAAATTATTTTCCCTTTTGTATAAAAAAAATCTATTTCATTCCAATTTTATAAAATTTGAACAGTTAAACAATCTAAGTTTTAAAGACAAAAATTGTGATCTTTTACATACCAAAGTGAAATTACATGAATATTTAATTGTTGAGTATAATTTTCAAAGATTTAATTTGAGACTGTAAACAAATACCTATCCATTCGTAAATAAAGTTTCATAATATTGTTAAATTTTTCGTTATTATTATCATTTTAATCACATTACTATACGAAAGTAACATTACATATTTCATAAACTGCTAATTATTGCACAGTATAATTAAAATATTAAATGCACTATTTTAAACATTAAACTAATTTCGTATAGTCTTTTAGACTGCAAACTTTCATAACCTGTGAATGTTTGATAGTTACGAATCTAATGTGAAAATTCGGAAAAAAATGTTTCGTTGGTCAAGAAAATAAATTCTTAGCCGCCATTTTTTTAGATTGGTAAATCATTATTATTTTGTTTGTTTTTAATTAACATGCTTTAAGATCATTAATTTATGCAGTGATTTGATTTAATAAATGCTGCAATTGTGTTCATTTTTGCAATCACACAAGCTGATAAATTAAACCATACAGAATTTTTATATAATTTGATAATTGTGATAAGAATGGAGGAATTTGAATAAAATTACTGCTTGTAAGTTCATATGAAAATACATAAATGATCAAAATATTAAAAATGTGGTAGAAACAAACAGCAAGCTTTTTTCCTTTTCTATAGTAATGAAAGTAAAAAACAGATTTGTTGTACTTGCATTGTTTGTTAACACCATATTTTCAAATGTATACTTTATGTACGTTGTATACAAACAACAATATAAACAATAATAATTGATTTGATTCACCTTGTTCTAAAAATATAATTAATTTCTTTAAAACAACTTTAACATGAGGTATAATTATTTTTTATATTAATACATGCTGTAATTGCTATAAATTCCAACGACCTATTTAAAATCTAATTTACAACAAATTATTTATAATTCAAACTAATAAAATTTTTGTGGACAAATGCTAATTGTAAATATTAACATCAATTAAGTAAAAGTTCAACACGGTATTTACATTAAGTATTGGAATGTGGCTAATAAAACCAAAATTTTAATTTAACAAATATAATAATAATTATATATAAATAAACTGATGACAATTAAAATCCTACAATTTAAGAATTATTCACTTTGTAACAGGTGAATTTCTATAGATTGTGGCCTAAATGTGAAAACATGATTTCATACACAGAAATTATACACTTAGGTGACTAGAAATTATGTTCAAAAGCTTTGTGATCACTAAAACTGTAATTCGATGATTATGTTTGAACATTTCCGTAAGTGCCAGTTGGTGGACGATACATCTTTGGTAATGCCATTAGCTGCAAGCTGTTAAACGCATATTTCATAACCCCCGCATTTTTCAACGTATTTTCACGGCGTGTTCCTTCACTGCAAAAATTTATTAAGTATTAAAAATAAGTATTATTGTGATTCAAAAATAAATGTGAAAATAAAATAAACAAATGGTTTAAATTGCTCACTTCAAACACATCAAATATAAAAATATTTTCTATTTACCATCTCATGCATTCAAGTGCATGATTAAATTCAGGTTCAGCCAAGTCAAATTCCTCTTCAAGTATCATACACTGTTCCAATGTAACTGACATAGCAGTTCTATCTTTTGCGCTCTTGCAGCTTATGAACCGCAGACCATCCAAATACCGACACACCTTGAAAAAATTGTTTTGTTTGGCAATTTCATAAGCAATATAAATTTATTCTAATTTACCTTAGCTGCAATATGAAGAATCTCAACATTTTTTGATTTTCGAGAATTAACTAATGTATTTAAAATTTCTAAATGTTTTTCAATAACTGAAAAATTTGTCCCATTTAACCCTAAAAAAATAAGTGATTAGATAGATAAATAAATAAATATTAAAATAAAAATTATTTCATAATACTTTTATTACTTCCTACAGCTACTGGAAATTCTTTATACTTCGTATAAAATTCGTGCAATGCTTCTACTCCTTTCAAATTGATTTTATCTTGTAAACTTACATTACCAAATCTATTTAACAAAAAAGAAAAAAAATTAAATCTCAAATAATATTTCAAATTTATAAGTACCCAAAGCAAAAGTTTAGCTAAACACAAAACCAGGCAAGTTATAGATACGAAATGAGCAAAATTGCAGCACTGAATTACACATTAACCTTAACGTCTAAACTAATTACCTGGACGAATGGCAACTCTTATTAGCTAAATTTTGCATACATGTTGTTTTCCTGAAAGTAATTGTGTATAAATTCATTTCTAAAATAAAATAAAAAGCTATAATGCCCAGAAACAATTCATTTAACTGTGCTTAGCTTAGCTCAGCAGATTAATTAAATTCATTCCAAATATTTAAAAGTTAACTTACTTTTCGGCAAATGTTGCTTGTTCATTAATTCCAACATTAAAAAACGCAGGAAATATGAAAAAATCATAATTATTTTTGCAATCCATTGGAAGTAAGGTGTAGATTAAATCAGGCACTGGTAAATATACTATTAAATTTTTCCTGCAATTACAATTTAACAATGTTATTCATTAAAATTTTTTTTGTATTTTAAAGAGAGAGAGAGAGAGAGCGAGAGAGAGAGTTACCTCGTTCCTTCAACTTGAGGATTTATTTTATTTGAACTTTCTCCTTTCACAAGTCGAAATCTGACATTTTTTAAATCTTCTATTCCAATAATCATATCTTCTAGCATGCCCATTTCATCACTATAACAACTTAACAGACCTTCAAATTGCACTAATACGCCTAAGTGACATAACCGAGAGAGAAATACAGGATCTGGTCGATGACACCATAATTTAGTCATTAAACTTGCAACAACTGATGTTAACTAAAATGTAAACATAAAAAATAATGTATTTATTACAAAGAGAAGCGCTGCATTAATTCAATTAATTAATCAAATACCGCATAAGAATTAACTATATCTCTTCTGTATCGGATTTGAGACTGCAAAGCAACAACTTCTGCCACTTCCTATAAAAAAATAATAAAATATTATCATTTCCATACTATTTTGCGATGAATAACTAATTAATAACTAATAAAAAAATTCAAGTTTTATTAATTAAGTGCATCATCTACAATTTCACCTACTTGCAAAGAAAAGAGGCAGTGCACGAGTCTAGATGTTTTGTGCAAACAGTCAAGAGCTTGTTTGAGTTTCTTCACTGAAGGCCGTAATTGATCTACCCAGTCCAGCTGAGTTGAATCATCGATCAATTCATCACCATCTCTACCAGCACTAATATCGCGTCGGCAAAGTGTTTTCACTTTACTTGCCATGCACATTACGCTGGCTTCTATGTTCAATTGTGTGAGATCCTTCAAAAACGACAAGCTGCTTTAGATGCAATGGCGTAGAATGATTAAAAATGAAGTATAAATCTTTTAATTCTAATAAATATTATTAAGAAATTGCTTTAGAAGCAAATCATTATTTTATTTCAATAAATTTGCAGTAAAATTTCTCTTATATCTTAACAGTAGCAAATACTCCATTTTTAATCATGGCGGTGTTCAAGCTTGTTTATTTAAAAAATAATAAACACAAAATGCAGTGCAAATCGTGAGTGCGGCAATTTGTGTTTTACTTCATGTGAATATTCCTTAATAAAAAAAACAAAAATTGAAATTAAATATTAGCGCTATTACCCAAGGTTCGGGTTCATCTGGACTTCGACTTCGAAATTTCGCACCGTTTAATGATCTCAATGATAATGCCTTGTATTTACTTAACGGTGTTCCATATTCCATTTTATTACTGTCGATTTTGGAATCAACGCTACCGACATCTATCATAGATCGCTCATGACGTGATCGCGAACCGACTCTACGAAATAAATTCAACATTGAGTTACTTTCCGCAAAGCTGAAAGCTCTTCCGCGAGGTAATGTTGAACTTCCTTCACGTTCATTTGACGTTTGTTTACTTTGTCTCCAACCTAATTTACGACTAATAGTTGGTGTGAGAGAAGCTGCTTTTAAATCACGTGGTCTTTTTTTAACTCGTTCCTCACTTATTTCGAGATTTAATAAACTACGTTGATCTGCAGTTAAATGTGACTTAACTTCAGAGTACAAATGTGCATCACTGGAAGATCGACGGTGATGGCTGATAGTTGCTACAGGTAATTCCTTACTGTGATCAATTTTCTCATCCACTGATACAGAATAATTGTCTTTTTCTATACTATTTCGACCAGAAATTAACATCGGTGATGATCTACCGGTAGTAAATTTTTCTGGCGATGATTTAACTATTTCGTCTCCATGTTCGTTGTTTTTTCTTGGTGAAGTGTAATCGTCAGTATCAGCAGAATTGTTGTTTTCCGGTAATCTAGCTTCTTCTAAAATTTGGTACGCTTCTTCTATTAAGTTAGTATCACATAATTTAGTGATTTGTTGTGCCTAAAACGAAAAATATACCTTTAAATTTTGCTTTATTAATATTTTGATTTTAAAATTTTAAAATCTCACCAGATTTGCAATATCTGTCATCACAACTTGCATTTCACTCGATATTTTACGCTGAGCCAAAGTATTCAAGTGATCTAATAGTGATTTCAATTCGAGCCGTAAATTCCGAATTTTTTCGGAAATCGTTGTTGCTTCAAGTAATTTGCTTGGGCGGACATTAGTGTTTGACTTCGTGCCACTGAAATTAAATAATAGTAAAAAATTTGATAAATCAAATAAATAAATAATTTAATGTTGTCTCTTTATTTTACCTATTTTCATTAAGTAGTTTTAAAAGACCTCCATTTTTAAATTTAAGTGTGTGAGCAGCAAATGCTCCTACAGTAATTACATCAAAAAATCCACCTTGAAATATATAACTCAAACTTATTATTTTGCTCCACATTTGAAGTAATAATTTACTTTACTTCTTTTAGTACTATCATTCTGTACCCACAATCGCTGTAAATGCAAATTGACTGGAACAAATTCAAAATTCTTATTGCATTTTTGTGCACTAGGCTTAAAATTAGGCCCTGGAACAAAATAATTAAAAATATCAGTTGAAATATTTTAAATATAATACAGCTAAGACCACGCTTTGGATTATTTCGGTTGTTTTATTCAAAGTTGCATCAGTAAAAAATTAAGGAAGCATTCGCTTTGTGTTGTAAAATTCTGTATTTGCATCAAAGGGAACTATTTTTCCTTCAAAAAGACGTCTCAGTTACTTCACAAAGCGGGTCTTAGTGAACAATATTTTATACCTGTATAAGAATCTAAAAATGTTAAAGCCTGAGTATAAGAATTGATTAATTGTAAATGGCGTTCAATTTCTTCAACTTGTCTTGAGTTCCATAAAGGTTTTAACTGAAATTATTAATTTTTTTTTAAAAATATTTTCTTTTCCAAAACATAAAAGAGAAAATAAATACTTCTCCTAAAGCTGTTAAATTATTTAATAAATCTTTCTCTTCTTTTAAGTAAATCAATCTGAAATAATAGTAAAAAAAATATTTAAAATATAAAAAAAATCGTAATTTAATTAAATTTTTTACAGTAAAGATTGCGGAAAGGCAAAAGTTATTTTATTCTCCGCCATAATTTCAAGGACACTTAAATCAGCTCCAAGTCCTGTGTGAAATCGATATGTTTGCGAAACGGCATTGTCATAAAGAATATTCAATTGATTATGTTGGGAAATTCGAAATTTACAAGGCAATTTGGCCGGTAACGTCTGAGCCCTTAGTTTTCGATCACTAATAACAACCTAACAAAATAAAAAATAAAAAATTATTAAAGTAATATTTCTTGATTCATTTTCGATTAATTTTTACTTCTTCTTGTGGAGATCCTTGATTCGATGACGAAGATGCATTTGTAGATGAAACGGAATCAGATTCAACTTGCCACGCAGTAACGGAAACGAATCCTACCGACATATTATTAGCTGATGTCAATGTTAAACGTAATTTACTATTATCAGATTCCATTAACTGGCCTATAGTAAATATTGTAGAACCAAGTAATGTTGTCTAAAAAGATTTTTATTATTATTTTTCTAATCTTGAAATTTTTATTTCAATTTTACCGTTAAGGTTAGTCTTTCTCGGACATCGTATACGGAAATTTTAACTCGTGTGTGAGATGTGATTTTATCACTCTTGCGAAATCCAACGGTAGTTAGAAAACACGGATTACTACATCTCTAAAAGCAGAACAAAATATTTATTTGCTATTCGTTAAATATTTATAAATATTTTAATACTTCTATTATTTCACTTTGTGAACACGTTGACCATTGTATTTCTGGTGGTGTCATTACAGCAATTATCAACATTGGATTTGGTGCAGTTCCGTTTCCATCACACATAAGATTGTCACATGCTGAGTTTAATAAAATTAGAATAAATTCTTAAAGATTAATTCTCATAATACTCACATAAACTCATTTCCAAAAATGATTCATCACTTGAGTCTCGAAGAAGTTAAAAAGTTACATAAAATTATTTTTATTACTTATTAAATTTCTATATTAACATACCAAGAACGCTTTTTGTTCGTGAAAACCTCACATTATTTTCAGATTCTTCCGTAACTGGTTGTATATTATTCAATTTTTCACGCAAAGTTTTCAACTGAGTACACATGTACTGGTAACTGGCCATGTGCATAACTTGAATCCAAGAGTCTCTTTCTGACTCAGTAGTTGCTGAAAATTTTTGTACAGTTTTATCTCCATCAAAAACTAAAAAAAAAATATTCATTTTAAACTTTTCCCTGTGCAATTTAAATTGGATTTAAAAAATATTCTTTTACTGCAATGATGTGTTGCACAAACTCACTAATAAGTACACTTACCCAAATTAAAGCTAAATGGCGGTTCAACGTTATTGTCATCTAAACTCACAACACATCGTTCCAATATAAAAACACCAACTGGTTCTGAACACTAAAAACAGAAAAGAAATAACGTGTAGAATTTGAATAAAATAATTTTATTGATAAAAATTAGACGTTACCAAATCAGTATTTTTAAAATAAAACAAAAGGTTGCCTCGTAGTCGGCAAAATCGAGATACATAAACTGAAATTGGAAATAAGTTAAGCAAATTACAAAATATTTATTAACATTTTTTATACAATACCTTCATTTTTGCGAAATAAACCTTCTTGTTTTTCTTTAATTACTAAAACACCTTCCTTGTCAAATTTGTATGACGGCTGAACTGCTGCAGCTGCCAATTCTTTACCATTAAATTTCATTTTCAAAATCTCAAGTAAAGCAGTTTGTGTTATAACATTATATAAAAAAATCTATTAAGAATAAAATAATATAACTACTAAGATGTTAACTTATCAGTGAATATACCTTAAAAATAATCACCTTTATGGGTTTAAAAATTAAATTTCTAATTTGTTTTCGTGTATTTTTTTCGCTTGCATCGGTGCTTTCATTTCCGGAGTTCAGGAGCATCACACGTCCTAGTCCTAGGTCATCTTGGATCATGTTTTGGGTGGATCGTTACTTGAGTTCCTGATCAATGACATCATTTTGCTCTCGAAAATAAATTGTAAACATAGTTTTGTCTATACCATGTGTTGGAGATTAAATATTAATTAAATATTAATACATTTTACTGTTTGTAGAATTATATTAATATGAATTTTATTAATATTCTGTAATACGTTAAATTTTTATTTCATTTACCACGGTTTAATTTTAGTTTAGGGGTATGCGCATGACGATAATAGTGGTATTAGATATCGATTAAATGACAAAAATTTGTTGTTTAGAATATTTGATCTTTCATTCAAAGTTACTAAATTAGTCAGATTTTTTATTAAAACATATATTAAAAATAAAAATAAAGTCGTCTGCTTGAAACTCTGCTTATACAAACGCTTTAACTATAAATTCTTAATTTTGAATTTCAACATTAGAAGACACTGTTTTATTATTCTGAGCAACCGACGTGGGATATTTATGCTTTACAAACCTATAAAGAGACTGGTTCCACAGGTGTTGTAAAACTTCAAATATTTATTCAGGAAAACGATTGACAGTTATCATTACATGTAAGCATTAACTAGCACGGTCAAAAAATTACGAACTAAATATCTGCAATTCTTGATATCAGGTCATGTGATTTGGAAATTAGTTATCATTCGGGATTCTAATTACATAATTCTTTTATATTTTTGTTTTTAGATCGAAATAACGAATTATTTAATTAAATAAACAAAAATGGACACTATGCGTAAACATATTCTCTCCATATTTACATCAGCTGTAAAATCTGTTCTACCTCGTCAGTTAATAAAAGATAACTTAAAAGTCACAAATGATACGCTAACTGTGTCATCTCAACTGGAAATTACATTAAATAATAATGTGCATGTAATTGGTTTTGGAAAAGCTACCTTAGCCATGGCTAGTGCAGTTGAAGATAGTGTATACAATCATTTAGTTGGAGGAGTTATAAGTATTCCTATTGGAACACAAAACAGTTTCAAACTTCGAAATCAAGTGTAAATATATACAGACTGGGTTGTACCAACGTCAGTTAAATTTTATCTATGTTGATACAACCCAGCCAAAATTATTTAAAATTATTAATGATTTAATTTCACACTTAACTACATTTAATTTTAAACTATATATTTTTTGAAATTTACATTGTAATTTTTATTTTTAGTGACTGTCTTTTGAGAAATGATTCTAAAATTGAAATATTTGAAGGAGCAGCTAATAATTTGCCTGATGATAATTCATTGAAAGCAGCAAAGAGAATTGTTGAATATCTTGAAACCTTAGGATCAGATGATGTTGTTTTAGTACTAATATCTGGTAAGAATAGGTTTATTATTTTTTAATTGGTGCCACTGTAAAAATTGATATTTATTAGGGTTTCTTGACCACACATGGTGGTTTTTGATTTGTCGAATCATATTGATTCAATAAAAGTTTTATTTAATCTGTTTCGATTTGGGTTCGATTTGCTTTCGCATATAAATCCTGAAAAATCCAGAAAATAATTAAAATGTGATTTAAAAATAATATATAAAAAAAAATTAAAAAAATATAATTAAAAAAAAACACAAAAATACAGTTTATAATAATTTTTGGTTTGATTCGGATTGGATTGGATGGTACTTGTCTGTTTGATGACCCCCAACTTTTTTTTTCATTTTTTTCTTTTTACATCCATAATAAGTAGGGCAAGGCAAATATTCTCTTAAAAAGTGGAAAATATGCTATTCTTTATTCCCTTATAATTGCTAATATATTCGCTTAAATATTTGCTTAAAAATATTTTTTTTGTGTTATTTATTCGCTATTAAGCTCAAATTAGCTTGGAATTGCTGCACTAGTGTCATTACAGTGCATAACAACTCATTTTGATAAGTTTTCATTGATAAAGCTATGGCGATTTGTGTTTTGTTGTGTTCAGATGCTGGGTTACCTGGTTTTTTTTTGTTACTTTGACTTCTTCCTTGCACCTCTTGCAGTATATTTCTGATCCCTACCAACAATAACTTGAAAATCTGATTTAAATTTATTGCTATATGATTTAAGTGAATCACGTTGAGATTTTTTTCATTTTGGGCATGATTGTTTACTATTTACTGTGGGGTGTTTTACGATTTACTGCTGAAGTGAGAACATATTCACCAATAATCATTTATTCGCTTAAGCCAAAAATATTCTCTTAATATTCACTAAAAATGATGTAATTTTGATCGGAATCAACTAATCAGTACTTATCTGGGGGTCTAGGACAATTCACCACGGCCGTTTCGCCGAGGCCATTTTGCCGCAACGGACAAATTGCCACGAACTGTTTTGCCGCGAACCTTTTTGCCACATGGCCTTCTCGCCGCGGCCGTTTCGCCACGAAACATTTCGATGCGGTAAAAAATTTCAAGTTGAAAATTCCAAAAAATTTGACCGTTGAGAAGCTGAATTTAAATTTTACCACCGATGTTTCTCTTGACATTTTTGATCAAGTTATGAAGTGGAACAAGTGTATGTTGAAAAAGTTAAAAAAGAGATTAGATTCGATAATGCTGTGGACTGGTATGTTTTTGCTGTTTGTAATAATGTTTCAAAAATTGAAAATTATATAGAAGATTTTTGGGAAAAGAATTCTTTCATGATGTCTGTTAAGAATATCAAGAAGGTAGAAAATATCAATGTAAAAATTTTAAGTGAAAATTTGTAACTCGTTTATTATTTTACTTTTTTGTTTATGATTTGGAAATTACAGTAGAATTATACAGCAATTTTAACTGATGTTAAAGATCTTAGTTTATAAACTAAATCAAACTAATAATTTTAGCGTATCACAATCGTAAGTGTAATTGTTTTTGATTATTTAGCGGATAACTTTTTTTAAGTTTGAAAAATAATGATAAATTCAACATTAGTAGTTAAATCTATATTTACAACAGTTCTCTATCAGGATTATCTTTATAGTTTATTATTAAGAATTTAAATTAAATAAATTATTTCATTAATCTTTATTTCATTTATTTTTATTTTATTTATTTTTATTTTATTTATTTAAATTTTATTTATTTAAATTTTATTTCGCGGCGAAATGGTCATTTTCCGCGGCAAAACGGCCGCGGCAAAACGGCCGTGGCGAATGGTCCTACGTGGCGAATGGGTTCAGGGCGAAACGGCCACGGCGAAAAGGTTGCAGCGAAAGGACCCATTCCCCTTATCCGGTGCCCCGCCAAAAGTTAAAAAATATTCTCAATGTTAAGCGAATATTCTTTGCCTTGTCCTAATAATAAGTCTTGTTATCATATAATAAGTCATATTAAGTATATATACGAGGGCTGTCCACAAAATAAGTTTCCCTGTGGCCATTTACAGAAACTTAACACAATTTCTTGAAAATATTTATTGCAATAGTTTACACAAAGGTTTAGCTATTTTTCAATATTTTTACCACCAGAATTGAGACATTTGT
>JAQFZN010002317.1:0-11764 GCA_034687075.1 Geophilus carpophagus | reverse complement strand
TAACAATCCGTTTTATATAATCCATTTAATCACTGGCTAATTGTGATACTTTAAAAAAAAAAATTAGGGTTGTTTAACAATTTCATTAAAAAACAAGATGAAATTACACTGGAATGTTTTTCGTGTATTGCAAAATTGATAAACTTCGAGTATGATTCGTACACGTTTACAACTTGTGTTTATATTGAAATTAAAAAAAGACAAAACTGCCATTTTAATGTGTAGAATAGGAAAAGTGTAAATATTGTTAAACGATTGCAAAGATTTATTCGCTGCTTGTAAATACGTATCGATTTATTTTGATTTTCAATCTCGACTATGAAATGTCCGAGAACGGATCAGCAACCAGCAGAAACTGCCTGCAAAGATATCAATTGTTCGGTAAAAGATAACGAATCGATATTGAATCGTTCACATATACCGTGAATAAAATTTCTTTCTTCCTTTTGTTTTAAAATATAGTTAGGAATGCTCTTGTTTTGACACAATTATAAACTAAAGCATTAAAATGGTACGAATCATACACGATTTAGTCACTGAACTTTGTAAACGATATGTAGAAACAACAAGTTTACTGAATAAAATATTATTCAACAAAAAGAAAGTACGATCAATTTGTTTCTAACAAATAATCTATTTTTATCTTAAATATAAAAGGAACTCATTCATCTATCTCCTGTCGCGATATCGTCTACTGTCACTTCGACTTGCATGTGAAGTCCGACGAAGAAAATCGTCTACAGAACGTTCATACTGAAGAAAAAAATAATAATAATAATAATAATAAATTTGAATATTTGTTTAAAACAAATTCAATTTTAATTTACCGATCGTTTATCAGCGCGAGACGAACGAGGAGCCGTATAATCCGCAATTCGTTCGTGATGGTGGTGATGGTGATGGTGGTAATAAGGCAACGGATCCAAACCACCGTAAGGAGGCTTTTAATAAAAAAAAATCACTTAAATTACAACGCAAGTTTCTCACTTTTATTAGTTCTTATATATTTACCGGAGGGGGGTAGGGATGAACGGGTAGTGGAGGTCGCGAGTGGTAATCGCGCATGTAGTCAGGATACGACTGCGAAAGGATACATCGATTAATCGATTTTTTTATTTGTTTAATTTGGGCTTACCTTTTGCGAACTTAAGTAATTGCTAGATAGAGACGAAGAACTGTGTGATGGTGGCAAATGGTACGAACTTTGTGGATGATCCTTCGAGCGACGCATGTGATCGTATCGCTAAATTAAATTTAAAAACATTTTTTTTTTAAATCATTTTATTCAAACATTTATTATTCACTTTACCCCATTTGGAATTGAATTTCTCCTTGCTCCGTAACGATTTGAAGGTGGTGACCTAAACAAATTTATTTTTACTTTTAGTATTTTATCACTAACGGTTTTTTTTTAAAAAACAAACCTATCACGACGACTGTAACCTGAATTCCAAATAATAAAATAAAACATTTCAACGTTACTAAAACATTTCAATCCATTAAATAAAAATAAGTTATTTTACCTTCTCGAAAATCGATTCGACTTCTTTTCGCTCTCGATACATGATCATCATCATAATGATAATGGCGTCGCCTAAATAGAGCACCGACAAAACAATTTTAAAAAAACAATTTCCAATCCTAGCGATTGATGTAAAAATGGCACAACCATTTTCAAATCAATCACTAAAAACTGTACTAAAATTTTCAAATCAAAACCAAAATCAAAAAAGCATAAAATTAAATTAAAAAAAAAAAAATAAAAACAAAACAAAACAAATTGACAAATTGACAAATTTACCCATCGCCTAAATTTATATATAAAAAAATTTTACTAATAGAAAAAAAAGATGGATTAAATAATAATACCAAAACCAATATTTAAATTTAAAAATAAAATTAATAAATATATAAGTATAGAAATTAAATAAGGACAACGAAAGACGATGATATACACCTACCCAAAAGATGGTAATGAAAAATTTTTAGCCACGATAAGTCCGTTTTTTGGCACATAAAAAGTTCAAATTAACTCGCACTTACACAAGTTCAACTCTATCACTACTTTTATAATATTTCCTTTCTCTTCAAAGGTCCATTGCACTTTTTTTATATATATTATCTCTCTCTTTTATCCACTTAATCCCTCCCACTCCCTTCTTAAGTTCCGACACAAACGACTACGACGAGTCGTGACACGTAAAGTCCGTGACAGAGTCACGACCGAAACTTTCTCAATCAATCAATCAATCAATCAATCAATCAATCGAGATCCAGTGGGTCGATCGATCCAATTTGTAGGGCACACACGAACAGAGTCTTGTGGTATCCACCTCATACTCACCCATTTACCACACAAAATTTAAACTACTAATAAATAACCACAACAAATTTTTCGGCAAAGACGAGTCGTGGACATCATCATCATCATCATCATTAACATCAACAACATCATCATCATCATCATCAAAATCCCAAGTGCACAGTCCATTCGATGCTAACCTCGTAGAATCGCGGCGAGATAACGACGAAACTGTCGACGAATGGCGTCGATCATGATGACGTTCGTGTCGTCGATCTCTACTTGTCAAATGCCGCTTTGATTTATGCACAACTGATGACAAATCCACGTTCTCGTCTATAGGAAATGATCGGCAAAGATCTTCAGCTGCTGTTGGTTCAATTTCCTACATACAAGTCAACTTTTTCAATTATTAATTAATTTATTTTCAAATTATCAAAACACTCGCTTGTCCATCTCGGCCAATTTTAATTGGTTTGTTGTCATTCCATGGATTATATAAATGTTGAGTTTTCGTGAATGATAGTTCCCTCCTTAAATCAATTATTATATATTAAACATTTATTGAAATTTAAGAAAATCAAACCTGCAAATCCAATCTAATTGGAAAACGCCTCCAAGAGCTCGAGCACTGAGTCCAGGTGGAAGAACCCATTGAATTGGTTGTAAATCTCGTCGAGATTCGTTCGACAATCGTGCAAATCCTAAAATATTGAATAAATAAAAAAAACAAATACCACCATTTCATTTGTAACTTTATTTCTTACCTTGAAATTTACCACTTTCCTTAACAGAAAAAATCAGAATTACATTTTTACATTCCTTAAAAAAAAAATGAAATTAATTTAAATGCAAATTGAAATGATCAGTGTAATAACGCACTCGATAAGCCTGATTAAGTTTTGCTTCATTCTGTGGCGGTGTCGACCAAACTCCTTTCGCTTTCGACAATGCCACATTTTCATGATTATTACTCTTAATGAGGAAAAAACGTGAATTTCGAAACAAATATCTTAATTTTGTTATACGATGATCTAGAAACGAAAACAAATTATTAAATTAAAAGAAATTTAATAATTTGTTTAAATTTACATTCAGCGCTACGAGAATCTCGTTCATAAACAATCGGCGAAATATTCCTCGGTCTTAATTTCCTCTTATTTTCACGACTACAATTACTTCTATCATCGTCTTCATCATCATCTAAGATTAAAAAAAAATATTAATAATATTGTTAACAAAATAATAATAACACATTCAAACTACCATCGGACACTGAAGATGAAGTAGATGACGTCGTTGATGACATAATACTCGTGGCTGAACTAGAATGAGCTGTTGAAGTCGCTTCACTTCTTGTATCATATTCAGCAGCACCACCACCACCACCACCACCACCACCAGTTATAGCAGCACCAGTTCCGGCAGTTACATTTTCCCCACCAACTTCAGTGTTCGTGTCATCTTTCATTTCATCTCCCAAATCATCAGATGTAACAGTAATATTTAATCTTCCTCCATCATCATCTCGCGAATCATCCATCGGTTCTGGATCAAATTTCGTTTCACCTAAAATTGATTTTAAAAAAAAAAATTACAAATTAATAAAATCATTTCAACAAAATCAATCACCTTTTCCCCGATCATCATTTGCTTGTGTCGGTTCAATTTTAACCACAACGCAAGTTTTACTTTTAGGACCAGGCCGTTTCTTCACCAGTCGGGTCAGAGGTTTCGCTTTAACTGGGCTCGTTTTAGCTGGCACTATAAACAAAATCAGTTACATTCACTAAATATTAATTTCCTTATCATATTACCCTTTTTTGGTGAAGGTGCTGCTTCCACTTTCGGTTGAATTACTTCACTAATCGGCTCCTTTTCCTCCTTTTTCGTTCTTTTATTAGTTACTCTGACACTCGGTTTAGCCTAATAAAAATTCAAATAAATTATATATTTCAAATCCTTTACAATTTATTTATACCTTAACAATAACTCGAGTATTTTGTGGTGTATTCGCTTTTGCTTTACTCGTTTTCGGTGCAGTTGAACTTTTGTCTTCTTTAACTTTGTTTACATTTTTCTTCGTTGTTGCTGTTGTTGTATTTGACGATTTAGTTG
This sequence comes from Geophilus carpophagus, assembly GCA_034687075.1. Taxonomy (NCBI): domain Eukaryota; kingdom Metazoa; phylum Arthropoda; class Chilopoda; order Geophilomorpha; family Geophilidae; genus Geophilus; species Geophilus carpophagus. The sequence continues at coordinate 7,344 of JAQFZN010002317.1, read as the reverse complement.
TCGTTGATTTTGCCTGCTGTAAAACATTCACAATTACAACCGACACACAACTAACAAATATAGTTTCATTACTTACACTACTTTTTTCATTTTTCTTAGTTGCAGGCTTAGTTATCGGTTGTTTATCTACTGAGCGAACAATTTAAAATCAATTTCCATTTCAGATTATGTTTTAAACAATTCACCTTTTTTGTACGAGGAGTTAATTTCAGCGGCTAATTCGTCGAAATTATCTTCCGAATTCTCCAAAATTTCATCTAAAACATTCACCTCGTTGACACCTATACATTTAAAACATTTTAGTGTTTATTTTTGAAACCTACGATACGCCATTTTTCTTACCTGCGGCGTCTTGATTTTCGTGGCTCATTCCAATCTCCTTTTCTAATAAGGCCAAGCAATTTTAAGTATCACTAGGGTTAATGATTGAAATGCTCAACCCAAATCGTAAAAAAAAACACGACGAACAAGCTAATTAATCATGCAAGGGGAACAGAGTTATCGTACTTAGCAAACCGGGACAATGGAAATCAAAATTCTCTTTCTCAGTTTCTCATGATGCTCACCAGATGGCCAGTGTTCAGGCAACGATTCTTATTGGCTGTATCAAGTAAACAAATTTGACAATTACATTTGTAATTACATCAACGATCAAGCTATATAGTGATATAAAATTAATTTTACAGCACGCATCATTAATTCTTTTTATTTTTTAAAAATGTACAAAAATTCAGGAAATAATTTTCTTATCATTTTATTAAAATATAAATTAATTGGATAAAAGCATTCAAATAATAAAATTAAGTAATTTTTTAAACAAAATTTAACTTGAATTAATGCAAGTTATTGTTCAATCGTGTGGTTTTAAATTTTAACACTAGGTCAATACTGCCCTCTGCACTCACAATTTACAACTAAGCTTAATTCGATGACAGCTCTTGTTAATTAATCAAATAAAATTAAAACAATATTTTAGTTTGTATAAGTAGAAAATAATTAATAAAATCACTAAAAGCATCAATGACAGTTACGAAATCAAAATGTTATGACAGCGGACTTTTAAAAAATCAATAAAGCAGAAATCTTATCATCTCAAGAAACGAACTTCGAATTTTGTCCCTGTTTCCATAGCAACCAGACTTGCATGATCTTCATCATCAGTTTCAAAATGTACCAAACAATTTTATTGCTTTTACTTTGTATATTATACAATGTCAAGACCATTTTAACACAAGAAAATTCATTTCGAGGGCCAAATTCATGTAATAGTAAGTTTTTATTTGAAAAATTTGTTTGAAATTTCAAAATCGAAAACATTTCATAACTGTAATTAATTAATTCAAACAGTGAGAGATGGCTTAAATTACTCGGCAGATTTTATTTACAAATACGACTACATTGCTGAAATCGCTACAAGTTTAGTCGGAGTGGACGATAAATCGGCCGTTATTCGCCTAACGGCAGCGTTGGATTTAAAAATTCTTTCATCGTGTCAACTCGATTTAACAGTAAAACAAATAAATAAATCAAATTACAATTATTTCATACATAAATATTTATATAATTCCAGATAACTAAAGCATCAATTGACGGTATCGATCACGCGCAGAAACAACAACTCGAATCACAACTTGAGAAAAACTCGATTCAATTCGATTTAACACGTAACGGAAAAGTGAAAAATGTTTATACAAAACCTACTCAAAGTACCAAAGCGAGAAATTTAATGAAAGGAATAGTATCCTTACTGCAGACATCTAATACACTCAACACTGGTCGAAAAAGAATCAACAGAGATGATGTATATTTCAAGTATTTTGTATTTTGAAAATACAACTTTATTAATGCTTTTGTGATACAAATAGGTGGACATTTTTGGCGATTGTCCGACACGATTTACTATCCAACCCGGATGGAAAAGAACATTTGTCGACCGAGAGAAAAATTTACAACACTGCATCGAAAACAAAATGATAAACCGTCCGTCAACACATCGACCACGCTCACTTCCGTTCGTTCGAAGTAGCCAAAAATGTAAACAAGTGTTGACAAATATTATAGAACGTGTCGATTGTGTCGAAAAACACGTTCTACGTCCCTTTTCCGGCGGAGAAGGAGGCGGAGCAGTTACAAATATCAATCAAAAATTATATTTGGTTCTTAGTGAACCGATTTCTTCAGAAACTCGGACAGTTTTAAACACGAAAATTACATCACTTAATATGGAACAATCGAATCAAATGCCTGAAGCACAAACTTACAATTCACTCATCGAATCGCAACAACTGATACAGGAATTGTGTAAACATACGAAACGTGGTGTGAGTCCATCGACTCTGAGCGCATTTGAAAAACTAAGCAAAGTATTCGAGTCGTATAGCGTTGACCAATTACGTCAAGTACTCGACACAGCTCAAACTTTATGTCCGGATAATCCACGAATCGAAATCATTTTACTCGATGCGTTAATCGGAGTCCATAGCGCGGCATCAGTTTCGTTGATGACTTCTCTCGTATCGCAAAATGTCCTTTCGCCATCAATTCGAGATTCGTGGTTTAATTCATTTGGGTTTCGACAACATGTAGATCGACAACAAATTGCAGCGTTGAAAGTAAATGGGAAAATTCATTATCTGAGTCGTAATAATAATATTTTTATTTATTTCTTTATTTTTCAGCCTTTATTCACCTCATCTATGTCGAAGCAAGCTCGTTTAGCTGTGTCGACGTTCGTGTTTATTTACTGTCGATCTAATTCGACTTGCATTCATGATGTTCACATTCAACAATTTTTATTGATTCTTCAAGAACAACTGATAAATCAATGTGCACCGTTTGATGACACCGAAGGCGATCAAGTTAGAACTTGATAAAATCTTTAAAATTAAATTAATTCAATTTATCAATTTTTATAATATATTTTTTAAGATTCTAATTGCGTTAAAATCGCTCGGCAACATGGGTTTAGGATCTGCAAACAAATTAACAAAATGCGCCATTAATTCGCAAGCTCCAATTTATTTACGAGTAGCAACCATCGAAGCATTTCGTCGCTATTCATGTTTAGAATCGGTAAAATTAGAAATAAAATAAAAGCAAAAATTCCACTTATTTTTCTTAATTAGCGGCAGAAAATATTCGAATTATTCGAAAATCGTGACAATCCGAGCGAACTGAGAATTGCCGCGTACTTTGAATCAATGCGATGTCCAACACCGAGCATAATTCGTTCGGTTGAACGAATTTTATCATCAGAAACCGTTAACCAAGGTACATATATATATATATTTGTAAATGAATTACACCATTATGGAAATGTAATTTTAGTTTGATTAAATTTCTAGTTGGATCATTCGTATGGACCCATTTGACCAATATTCGAGAAAGCAGTGACGAATGCAAAGCGCCATTACAAAGTTTATTGTCGAACATAGATTTGCAAACGAAATTTTCAACAGACGCAAGAAAATTCTCCCGATTTTTCGAATCTTCATTCTATTCAGAATTACTCGACACAGGCATACATACTGAATCAACAATCGTGTTCTCGACAGATTCGTATTTACCACGATCACTCACGATCAATTTCACAACCGACATTTTCGGCCAACCAACAAATTTATTCGACGTATTTTTCGCATTTTAAAAAATCTGTCCAATTATATTATTGAAACAATTTTAATTTTTCAGTTTTCAATTCGAGCAGAAGGTTTGGAATCTCTTGTCGAAACTCATTTTGGTCCTAAAGGATTATTTCCAAACAAATCTCCATCTGCTAGCAGCAGCACTAACTACAAAGGTCGTGTCGATGAAGAAAAATTGCAACGGATATCTCGACAAGTTCGAAAACGAAAATATTCGCATTTAGATAAATAATAATTCCAATTTTACTTGTCACATTCATAGGAATTTTCGAAAAGCCGTTTTGATCGACAACCTCGAGCGATTTCGTCGATCAAATTTTTCGGAAACGAAATGTATTTATGGTCATCAGCGGGTGATCAACTCATTGAAAGTTTAAGTCAAGCTTTCGATTTACGACATCATCTTACACGATTAGCTGACGAACGACATATCCGAATAACGCGCAACTCAAAACTTGTCGACAATAGTCTCAAATACCCGACAGGAACCGGACTCGCTCTCGAAGCATCGATTCAATCCTTTGCTGCGCTCGAATTAAACGCCGCCGGACGTATAGATTTCCGAAATATCGCTACGTCGGGCAGTGCGCATGTCGAGGGACACGTCCATCCGAGCGTGGCACTTAGACTCGTAACTGCATTCCGAATAGAGGGAATCGGACTAGCACTTCGAACGACATTTCATTCGACGGCTGTTATCGAAGGACGATTCGAAATGCGTGCTGGACAATTATTCCGAATTCGGATCAACGTTCCGAACGATAAAATATTCACCGCAAATATACAGTAAATCTCTTTATTTAAATTTAAAAAATATATAAATTAAATAAGTATAATTTTAGACATCAAGTATTGTTGTTCGACACCAATGGCGAACACCAAATTCAAGGAATCACCGAAAACCGACAAGAAGCTCATTATTGCACCGATAGTCTCACGTCCAGACCACTCGGTGTGCAATTTTGCGGCCATATTTCATACCCAAACGCGAGTCAAGAATCTTACGCACCCCATTTCCCACTCACGGGTCCTGCTCGGGTGCAATTATCACTCGAAAAAAATGATCCGACATTGGCGACATTTTTATTCGAATACCGATGGGAAAAGGAGAAACTTATCCAATCAACCGATCACTTACACATTTTTTTATTAAGTTTCAAAACACCTCGGTCGAGCATTGATCGCGAAATCACCGCTGAATTCGTGCACAATCAACGCGACAAACACGTGACCTTTCGACTTTTAACTCCGATAAAAAAGATTACTTTAATCGGAAATTACCTCAACGAACCGAACCAGAAGAAACTCGACGCAACCGTTACCGTCGACCGGGAGAAGTATCTCGTACAAAGCGAATGGAGACGCGAATCGTATGCAGATATCGTGCGAATCGTACCCACTTTGTACATCCGAACTCCATCGTCACCCGTTTGTTCATTGTCGGGTTCGATCGTTTTACAAGGAGACAAAAAACTCACGATTCATCTTCAAATTGAACATTTGACCGAACAAATGATCACGTTAAAGGGAGATATTGTCAAATCCGAACGACATCCCATACGACTCGACTGGAATATCGCATTCGATTCATCGTTTCTTAACACAATTGTAATCGGTTCGTACCAAGTCGATGCCGACGCGATTGTGGTCACGTGCACTGCACGGTATTCGTGGAGGGGCAGCGAACAACAGTTGATCGAACTTTTAACAAAAGTACGCAAAAATACTCTTCCCAATCAACGGTTAAGTCGTTTAACGTGCACGTCTCATCTTCAATCGACCGAATTTCCTCAATACGACACCTTAATTAATTGGGTGTTCTTAAGCGCGCAAGGTCACGTGGAAAATACTGTCCAATTGGGCTTAGGTGAAAAAGCGCAACAAACTCATCATCAAATGAGATTGGAACAAATATTTAGTTATTCGGGAACTGTAAAACGTAATAACTTTACGACGCTTTTAACATTTTCGTATCCGGTCAAGGATTTACAAATGGGATTAAGTGTGCATCACTCGAATCAAGCGCGTGCGCTCAACTCACGAATTATCCTACGCACGAGCAGTTCGCATGCAATTTCCATCACACTCAACGTGACCGACCATACGACAACATTGGCTAACGTCGATTATCGATTTCTGCTCCAAATGCCCAACAGAACCGCACTTATTTCGGTAAATTTCTTGTCACTGGTTCGAATTCAATTGGTTCAAACAACAATAAATTTAAATAAAAAACAGCAATATTTTTTATTTAATTTGTTTGAATCTAATTGATTAAAAAAACAATTGATTCGAAATACAAAAATACTAAAACATTTGGTTCGAAATACAAAAATACTAAAACGTTTGGTTCGAAATACAAAAATACTAAAACATTTGGTTCGAACGTTTGGTCTTCCTGAGTACCGAACTTACGCATGCCGTGTGCGATTTGAAAATTTGAATTTTTTAATTTTTGAAAATTTAACGGGAAACGTTAGTTATTTCTCCCCGGGTCGAGTGTGTCGCGCGTGGCATGTGCTGTAGTGGTCTTCCGTACTCGGGAAGACCTACTAGACTTAGAAAAATTTTCAAATTTTTTTGCCGGGAAATGATTGTTATTTCTCCTCAGATTGAGTGCGTCGTGCTCAGCATGCGTAATTATCAAGTTCGGTACTCTGGAAGACGTTCAAACCAATTTTTTTTGAAATATTGAATTTCGAAATTTCGAACCAATTGCAATTATTTATTAATAATTTCGAACCAATTGCATTCGAAGCAATTGAATTCGAACAATTTGCATTTTGGTATAATTAATTTCTAATCAATTGCATTTGAAGCAATTGATTTCGAACCGGTGATGCGTCCCCTTTAAAATTCCCAATTTAAATTCGTTCCATTTTTCTAGGCTCATTTAAACGAGCATCATCCGAGACAATACATTTTCAATTGCACCGCTACGTGGAACCCGGATAAACGAGTCATCTTCACCGCTGATTACATCAACAAAAGTCATCGTAAACAATTGTACCACACGATCCACGCCAATTTAACAACAATTAACAACAACTTGTGGCACTGGGACTGCGACGTGATCGCGAAGGAAAATCATATGCATCTTGGTAACGCACTGCTAACACCCAACAACAATAAATACCACGCACTCGCGAATCTGACGAGACTCGAATTCGCTAAATTTTGCTTTTTTACTCAACTGTCATGGCCGCAAACCGAGTACACAGCCGAAGCCAACTTGACAACTGGAGACGAGAAAATCTTAGAAACTCAAATATCGCTCGCACCGAATACACAAATTAAAACGTACGCTGCTACGAAAATGTACGACGATTTACTCACCCTCGATTTAGATTTGATGTGGGATGCTAAACGAAACCTATCGCAACGGGTTTCTTTCGCCGGTCAGTATCGCAAATTAAATCCGGAAAAAACTAAAGGTAAATAAAAAATCGATTACGGTAATTAAAACTGAATAATTAATTCCACTTATTCCAGCAACTATCGATTTTAAATATCCGGGAAGGAATATAAGTGTCCAAATACTCAAAACCCAACGTGGAAACTGGGCATTCGGACCGTTATCGTACGAGGCTGCCATGTTTCTACAATGGTCTTTAAAAGATAAAATATCGTTGGATATTAATTCGCACAGAACAGTGCAAGGATATCGACAAGAAAAACAATTCGATACTCACTTGCAAAC
>JAQFZN010002316.1:0-11773 GCA_034687075.1 Geophilus carpophagus | reverse complement strand
TTAGAAAACTATTTAGTGAATTACAATTTAATGAAGTAATAAATGGACCAACCACCTTATTTTGTGATAATCAAAGTGCAATATGTTTAACGAAGAATCATGAGATCTTTAGCAGAAGCAAACATATTGATATGCGTTACCACTTTGCTCGCGAAATTCAAGAAAAAGGAGAAATGGAAGTAACCTACAAACCAACCGAAGAAATGGCAGCAGATATTTTAACAAAGGGTTTAACAAAAATTAAACATGAAAATTGTATAAAATTATTTGGTTTGAAATGATGATAAAATTATGTAAATGCATTGCTCGGTTAGGAGGAGTGTAAGGTTTTAGTGTTAACCGCGCAATAAGGATATGATGTCATATCCTCCCCCCCTATGTATATAAAGGCGTAAATAAAGATTAGGGGCACTTCCTGTTTTGTGCTTCCCCGAAAACCCAACATATTGTTTTCCACTATTTGCATCATCAGCCTAAAATGAAACTTTTGGGTATTTTCAAAATGGCAATGTCAAACACTTAGATCGGTAGATCGGTTGGACTAAAGATTTTTGCTATAGTTAGTAGATAAATAATATTTAACTATTCTTAACATATACTAACAATTTTTATTCTGAAAAATTTGTTTTAAACAGTATACTGATTGCAGTGCAGCAAATAAACAAAATGCTACTGCTAAAACCTGGAGGGAAAGTCGGAATATCAACATGTTCTGACTTTTCCCAATGTGCAAATTAGGGGAATACCCAAATTTATAGTATAATGGAAACTAGTTATGCACAAGCAAAGAAGAAAAAAATCATAAATATATAATTTATAGCAGAAAACCCCTTTGCACAAACTCTAATCACTTAGTTTTTAAAAGTTAACAGAAATTCACTTTGACAAATTTGATTTTGTGATAAAACCTATTAATTTTTGTCTTCTTTTCACCACCTGACATTTCATTTATTATCATTCAATTGAACATAAAATTTAAAAAATCATGTTTAAATATGTTAATACCTTATCTCTTTAAACCAATCTGTATTTTTCATTATCTTTTCAACATTTCCCAACCTCATTCAAGGAAATAGAAATCAGTTGCCTGAAATAAAATTAAACCAAAAGAGTTAATGACAAAATGATAAAACACAATGAAATGTCATTTACTCTTGTCAACACACCTCCACTTCCCATGCAATGTCCAAGATAAGAAAAAGAGAGAAGCAGTTGTCATCAATAACACTTAGTGACCAAAAGAAATGTCTTTTAAGGCCAAAGTGCTATCAAACACACATCAAGATGAATTCTACTAACCCCCACTTGAAGCCAGCAATGGCCTTTAGGGGTACTTAGAACTACAAATAATGGCAGTGAAGATATGATGAAGCACCTGGTTACCTTATCTTGGACTTATCTTTCATTTAAATCACATTTTCCAGGCTCAAAACATTGTTGTCATTTTTCATGTTTGTTTAATTGCTTTCTTTTAATAAGTGTTAACTGTTAAGCCTAGTTCAGAGTCAATTTATTTTAGCTGTGTGAAAAATTTGCAATCAAATTAATGTACTGATATTTTAACTGGGTAGCAAGGAAAACAAGAGCTTTATAAATTAATTTGTCACAGTAAAAGGTAAAAGCAACATTTTATGATGAATGAATGCATAAGTGCATTAAAAATTAACAAATTCATAACATTTATGTATGTGCAATTCCATTTCACAAACATTAATTCAAAATTGAGTTGCATTGATAGGATTCAAGTGGCACACATGTCTATGGATAAACAATTCAATACAGTATACTGTAAAATGGGAGTTTCAATTAACTAAAACATGAAACAAAAATTAAAATCTCAATTTAAATATTTGAGCTTTAGCAATTTTTATTTTCAAGTCCAATTTACAACATAAAACTTATAAACGTGTTCAAAAGATTATTTTATAACTAAAGATTTTATCATTTTGATTTGAACAGTCAGCAATAATCTACAATGCCATTCTAATATACGTTCTAATGATGGTCCCGAGGAAGGAAACCAAAAAGACCTTCAGACAAATGTAGTAGATGAGAAAGTTGACAAGCAAAAGCAACTTTCGAATTAAAGTAAACTACTTCAAAAATGCACCGCACGGTAAATTTATCTTTTTAAAAATTCTGTTTACAATGCTTCATTTTGTTAAGATTAGCAAACAATGGTACCACTAAAAACATATATTTACTTATTATGTTATTTATTCCTAGCCTGAGCAATATTTTTTAAAAAACTTATTAAATTGATTTTTTTAAAGGGACAAAATAGTCATCATAGTGATTCCAGTTCAAAAGTGATAGATTAAAGAGACACACAACCCAAAAATGATTTATTTTCTTGTGTAAGGATGGTATTTATTATGTATGGTAGCAATAAATATTTCCCCATATTTTTTGTTTGTAATTTGTTATTTTACAATTAGTGTTGAACTACTTCTTTTGCACAAGGTTACAGTTATGAGAGTGCAAAAGGGGAAAAGCTGAAACACAAATCAGCCAAATCAAAACAAATTACAACACACCATTTTGTCAAAGTAGTATCTGCTCTTGCACTGTTACCTAAGTGCTTGTTCCTCCCTACAAAAAATCAACATTATTTTGATTGGTGCCTACACAGAAATAGCAAATCAGAAATAAAAATTACTTTCTCCCTTATTTCTATTACTAAATATGTCCAATAAATAGAAAAATAACCTTTTTAAACTGGAAAAAAATTATTTTTGGGTTGTGTGACCCTTTAAAGTAACAGGTAGTTAGAATTTATTGAAAAAGAAAACATAAATAGTGTAATATTAAAATCACAGTTATCTGATGGAAATTAGCATTTATTATTGGTTGTACTGACTAGTAGGCTTCCAATCAAATGTACTTGCAATTAAATGCTGAGTTATGTATTTAAAAATAACAACGAATTTATAGATTAAAATTTGACCAACCAATTGATAAAAATTGTACATTAAATAGCAAATTTAAAAAATTGTATGCCATAAGCAACCAGAAAATTTTAAAATGAGCATAAAATTCAAAATAGGCCCACAATTTTATTAATCATTCTCTACAAATGGCTCGTAATGTTTATAGTAACATAACATCTCTCCACATAGAAATGACAGTCTCTTAATCTGCTACTGATACAAAAAACTCAACCCATAACCAATCGAAAAATCCAACGAAATAACCAATTTTATTTTCCCTGTCACAAAATAGCCTATCACAAATTCCCTGACAGTCTGCACAGTCCAGGTCAAAAGCATTGGAGCTTACAAACTAAAATAACAGTTTCCTCTAAGCTCTGGTGCTTGTCTTTAGCCCCTGTCCATCATGGAAAATGAAAGGCGATAAGAGGAGGGAAAACAAGTCCATTCTCTGAAATTGTATCCTACTCATCAAAGATTAGTTGGTGTAATAAGAATCCACTATCTATCAACTCCCTCCTAAACTAAACCTGACCCCAATATTATGATAACTTTTCCTTTCCCTCTTTTTTTTTTTTCACTTTTATTTTTTTATTAATTCCATTTTCTTTTTCTATAACCAAAGAAAATAATGATGAACAACTCAACTTTTACTTGATATCAAATTAAGATCCCGGAAAACCCCTCATGGGAGCGATGGCAGATTGCTCTTGTATCTTGGCCATTTATCAAGCTAAGAAAGTACCTGGAGGATTTTATACAAGAAAGTGCAATCCTTTTAGGATTGAAGGACTTAAAAAAAATTTCTTGATTACCAAACTCCCAAGAAAGAGCTACTTTAGCACTGTCTCCTTCCTGTCAGGGCTAATGCTTTATGGGTTGCATTAAAATTTATCAAGTGCCATAGCTGAATGGCCTGGCCATGGTAATATTTTAAATTCTCCCCTCGAAGACCTAAGGCTGTTTTAAATAGGAAGCATCAAAATAAATTTGCAAGATTTGATTAATCTTCGAATGAAAGATAACAAATTTTGAAAAAAAAGAAAAATTTTGATTAATATTGATTTAAATTAAAATTATGGCGAGGGAATGATTTATTTATAAATGTCAGATTGGGTGCATGTGTAAACTTTTAGCTAAATATTTACAGTGAGTTTAAATGCATTTATACTTAAATTAAACAGACTTCTGCAAAATCATCACTAAGTCTGTACTATGTTAAGAATTTTGCAATTATTTGCAATACTCTGGGTTGTAAACGTTACCATTAGTGTAGGGTCATTACCTATAATGCTGTTACTGTATTACTGTAAAGTCGTTACCGGTGTAGCCATTACAAGGGAGTTGGTGCAGCACATTAGATGGCCTGATACACTACAAACGGAATAATACACTTTTAGCATGAGTGTTATCATTCAAATTCGTTTGTAGCTTGTGCATGTAATTGATTCACATTACATTTAACAACCATTTATACCTTTCATTTTCTCTTTTCAATGCAGCCAAAATGTTTTGCCAAAATTTTGTTGTTGATGAGGTGACTTCTTCACCTAAATGTAAAGCCAATTCATTCAAAAGTAAATCCTCATCTGCAGTTTTAAATCAAAAGCACTGTGGTTGTTTAGAAGAGAATTCCATCATGTTTCTTTTTAATTGTATCTAAAATATAGCTAGGGCATTATAGTTGAGATCAGTTATGTTTTATGATCCAACCAATTGAAGCACATCACAAAATAGTGTTGTTTGCTGTATGTCATATCAAGCGTTGAGTCTGACTCAAACCGATAATGATACAGCTTTATCGTATTGAAATTAGCATTACTGTTTAGCATTCAGCTATAACAATGCACTGCACAAACTCACTAATGTTAATGTAACTGTAATGGCAACGATATTACCTTTACAATAACATTATTGGAAACGATAACAATGTGTTACAAATGTAATGGTAACAATACCGCATTAATTGTTACCCTTATTCCTTATTATTGTTAACATTATTGTAATGGCGTTACCAGTAACATCATTAACATGACTGTAACGGTAACAATATTACCATTACAATAACTTTAACACTAACGATTAAGATAGCAATGTGTTTAAGACTTACAACGATGGCAATACTGTCCTCAAGCTTTGCACATAAACTAAGCTGGTTTCATACTATCACCATAAAATATTGGAACAAATCTAAAAATAATTGTGCGATAAAACAAGTGCAACATGTGGCTAAGGATAAATAACTGGAAATCTTTTGGAGTGATTCACAATATGTGCATGTCTCAAAAGAAATTTTATCAACATATTATATTTCAGTGCCCCCTAATCCATCAGTGCATAGCTCGTTCTTTATTAACACCGACTTTTGCTGTATTATACTACATTTTATACATAAATTGTAATTTTGTTCAGTTTAATCCTGAATAATTCTTGCTTTATCAAATCAATGTGAAATGATTGCATTACGAGCATTATATGATCATGTTTTGATTAAAATTAAAAGCCATACACTCAATAAATATTAATTAGCCATTTTTCTAAAAATACAATAGTTTGCGCCGAAAAATCATGCATAAAAGTCAAACTTAACCACCATACATGGTTATTAACAGTAAAAAATGGCTATTGCAATGCTTTGTATGTGTTTTAGGCAATTTTTTTTTAATTGGAATTTGAAGTTCGACTTAAAAAAAATAAAACCCATCGACAAAACTGCACAAACATAAATGTTTATTTTCAGTCATTTAGAGACAGCAGGAAATTCAATTAGCACTAAAAGTTTTAACCCAAAAAACAATTCACTTGCCTTAAAAAACTATTTAATGAATATTTACAAACAATTTTTTCCCTTCCACTAAAACAACCCATTCGAATTTGTTTGCGACATCTACACACCGATCACTTCTGATGAGGATTTAAACTTAAACTCCTCAATTCCATCAACAAGAGTGCGCTTCGGTGCATTCCAGAGGGGAAAATCAAGCTCAGTTAAGATGATTAAACTCATCCTAAAGTTTGGAGCCATTTTTTCTTTTCAATCCCATTTTGCGAGATAAATCCTCCCATTTTCACAGTAAACTTGAGAAAATCTCGTAGCATGCAACGGAACCATCATCACGTGTGTATGCGACTTTTAAGTTTGAGTGGCACCACTATCATGCCAAATTTGTTGGAGCGTGCACAAATTTCATATGCAACTCGTGAGAATAGGACTCTGGTGGATGGAAAGAGAGACAGCGAACGAGAAGAGAAATATTAATTCAAAACACAAGGCAGGCTCACGACGAAAACTCCTTATCTGCCTTACACTGTCACTTCGCCAACTTTTATGATTCCAGCACGACCTGCTTTAAGGGGGAGAGAAAAGCAGTTTTATCCTATAGATGTGTATGCCCTTCACCTCATCCGCGCAGCTGCCAGACCGCAACTAGCAACCTGCCATGCATACATAATCATACTAAACTTGAATTTTACTCGTTGAAATAACTGCCATTTTAAATTTAAATTGTATTGGGAAGATGTAATATCTTCAAATTAATCTATCTAATAATGTATAAAATCTGTTCTTTTAAATCTGTGGTGTGTTAATATCACATACATTTTTGACTAATGCAGTGATTCTCAACCTGGGGACGCAAAAAAAAATGGGAAAATTAATTTATTGCAAAATTAAAAGAAATTAAAATGATACAAAACATAGCAAAGCAGTTAGGTAGAAATTACACCACTATTTCAAGATATTTGAATAATAAACAAAGTTCTAGTGATAAAAAAAAGTCTGGATGCAAACAAAAAGCTAAGTATTAGAGAGGAGACACATTATTCACTTGGTAGCCACAAAAAACCTATCAGAAAATAAAATAGTACAAGAATTAGACTTGAAAGTGGCTCAACAAACTATTATAAACACTATCAAGTCTAGTGGCAATTTGAAACATGGCAAAAGAAAGTCTAAACAATAATTGAAAACAATGCACATACAAGCATGAATCCAGTTTGCCAAAGAACATCAGAATTGTTTTTCAGATAAAAAACAATTTAATCTTGATGGTTCAGATAGTTATTACTTCTACAAGTATTAGCAATGATTTATGGAAAGAATCGGAAATTTATTCTAAGAGAGTTGGTGGTGATGGGCAATATCATATTTTTTAAATAATAGCAAGTCTGATTTGGCAGTTTTGACCAGCAAAATAAAAGCTATAGATTATCAAAAACCATTGGAAGAATACTAACTTCCAGGAAGAAATAGAAAACAACTTAAAAATTGAACATTTAATTCATCAAGCTAAGATAACTCAAAAGAGGTTTGTTGATCACAACATGAAAACAATGACCTGGCCTGCTTGCAATCCAGATTTAAATCTTATATATTGTAAAAAAACCTTAGCTAGGTATGTCTGTGTCAAGGAAAATAGCACAACAGTTTAAGTGAGCTGAAAACAGCTATTTTTAAGCCTGTGGTAACATACCTGCTATTCATCTTCATGAGCTTATTAATTTAATAAAAAACAAAATCTTTTAAGTAATTTTCAAAAATGGCCACTTAATTACCGTATACACTCGATCTAAAGCCGGTTCGTTCGCAAGCAGACCCCCCCCCACCCTAATTTAAAGAGTAAAATTTTAAAATGTGTGTGGCCCGTTCATAAGCAGACCCTCCACTTTTGAAAGTAAGCCAACCCTAAAAAATTAGATCATCATACATATTGTTCTCAAAGTCAGCATGGTCATCCATTTCATCATTAGATTTATCATCAAATATAGCATCATCTTCTGACCTATTTTTCCAAAAATTTCCAAAAATTGCCTTAGATCGAGTATATACAGTACATGAATATATACAATTAATTTATTGATAGGTTTACATGACGTATTATAATTTTTTACCTGACCCGCGCTTGCAAGCCGACCCTCCTACTTTAGAGCGATGGATTTTGCCAAAAAAACTCGGCTTTAGATCGAGTATATACAGTAACTAATAATAATTACTTTTGTTTGATTTTGTTTATGAAAATTTTTGTTTTACTAAATTTTTAAAATGGTTGCTAATTTTATTTGACAAATTTATAACACAAAATTCTAATTTATGATGGTAATTTTTTACTACGGCATAAATATACTGTATATAAGAAATAACATAATCACTCATTCACTTAAACAATCTATCCATTTTTGTTAAAATGTCGCTATTTAATTGATGAAATTAAGATTTCTATTGTTGCTAATTTTTTTATATGACTATAGTACGTATATGTATGCTTCATAATCATCAGATGTCTGCTCACATCCAATTAAAAATTTATCTATTCCTCCATGTTCATCCATTTTGCGAGTAATGAGAATGTGTGCTTACAAAAATACTGATATGGAAAAAAGGGGCACAAATGCAAAGAGGTTGGGAAGTACTAAACTAATGAATTGAATTTTAATAGTGAAATCAAAGATTATAATTTTAATCAATTTATATTTTATAATGATTTTCCTAATTAAATATTAGTGATGTAATAAAAGTGGCTTTTTTTCTAAATAGTGGTCTAACTAACTTGCTGCCATTTCCATTAGGGACATTATTAAAGAGCTCATTTTCAAATGCACTTGGGCCTCATCATATGATAATTATAGTTGGAAAGAAAAAGGTAAAATTTTAATTTCCAAGATTTACACATAAAAGAGCCAAGTGAGTAAAATATATATTGCTCTAGAATATTACTACAATTTTACAAATAACAACTTAATTTGTATGAGATACGAAAAAAATTCAATTGATTGGTGTCCATAAAATTAAAAGTGATAAAATGTTATTAACCGAAATGTTATATAATAGATAAAAGCCATTTTATTACTCCAACATACTATTAACTATATGGTTTAATGATTATTACATCATCAACTCAACTGTAACTCATTTCAAATTTAAAGCCAATTGGCCTCCCGTCAAAAACATTCATTTTTATTACATTTGTTTCTAAGTCAATAACTTGCTTATAATTTATAGCAGTGATAAAAGTTAGTCCTTATAAGAAATTGCTGTACATACCTTGAATGATATAAAAGCAGAGATTATGTGTAAATTGATACCCAAATAGAACATTTCACAACTATGTGCATCAATTTACGGTTCTAAAATGGGGAAAAACGTTAATGGCGGAATAATCGCCATAATCAGCTTGTTTTTATTTTATCTTACGCAAATTTTTTTAATGTACTATCTTTCTTATCTCAATTTAAAGAAGCAAAAATTAGAAGAAAAAAAATCCCTAAATTTCCCCAGATTTGTCTTCATCAACAATTTGTTGTGACAAATGATATCCCTTCGCCTTTCGCAGCTGCACTAAGTCCAAAATTCTCACGAGGACAAATTTGAATTTAATAGTGCCACTTAATCTGAGTGACTCAAGAAGGAGGCATTTGCATTTTCTCAGCTAACACTCAATGGCACAAGAGAACCCAAGAAACAACATCAGATGAGACCAAGTCAAGATTTCTACTCGGTTTCGCTAATGAGATTCTCCGTTTCCAACTTAATGTGGATCGTTAAAGTCCTCGACCTCCTTCAACTATGGATTTAAGGTCCCAACACCACACTCGAGAAAACTCGATCTGTGAAATGGTATCAGCGACGGCATAACAAACCACTAAACACAACCACCCGCGTAACATTAACTCCTGAATGAATAAAAAATAGAACACAGTAACAGATACATAAATTAAAATTAGTTAGTTAAAGTCCTTTTCTACTTATACTGTTAACTTTAAAGTCAATAAAATGTTATTTAATGTTTATTTACTTGAAATATCAAGTAGAATTACTGTACTTACTTGACGATGCCATGTTTGAGATGTCATGTGATGTTAAAACGTTATAAGTTTGAATAACCTCGATGCAAAGATTTTTTTGGATCTCTAGATAATAATAAAGTTTAAACCTAATGAATTTTATGTTATTTTCTTGATAATTTGTTTTGTAAAAAAATACTTATGATAGAATTAAAAAATTTTTAATTTAATAGCTCAAGTTTTGCTGTTCTATTGTTCTGTTGACCTGTAATTACTGTCTTAATCTCATTTCCTGAACTGGAAAATTCTATATACCTATAAAAAAAAGAAAAAAAATTAATTTTTTTTTATATTAATACTTTTTAAATACAGCATTAATTTAACTTTAAATTTTAAATCTTTTCACAAATAGTGTTTCAATTTTTGAATTTTTTTTCTAATATATCAATGAATAAGGTAACATTTTAAAATTCCCATCACCCATTGAACCAAAAATAACAATATAAACTCGATCTCAATCAATTTAAAAAATTCAACAGAAATATAAGGATTAAAAAATAAAAAAATTGAACAAAAGTAAAACAAAACAACCATTGGATAATTGCAATAACAAGCTCATTATTTTTATTCTAAATTGCACTACTTTGAAAACAGTTTATGATAAGTCTTTTATAAACTGTTGTTTTTTATATTTACCTTCTTTTTTCTCTTTTATCAAAAAGTGCAACGACTATCCAATTTTAAAAGTAGCAATAGAGAACCTTAGCTGTTCTCTTTTTTCCCTTCACTTATTGATTTTATCCTCCAATAGTGGCAAGTGGCTCTCTTTCCAATATACACGGTGAATTTAACTTTTGTTCCTCATCCCAAAGCTGTTATTTTTCAAACAGTAACTCCTTATTCTAAATTTTGCTTCCTCATGTTCAGGAAAAGACAAAAATAAAGTAACAAAAAAAAACTGAAAGTTCGAAAAGATAATAAATTATAAAATTTGATAAAATTGTAATTTTGTAAACATTAGAGACATATAAACTTTAAAATGGTAACCAGCAAGAGATCAAGGTAGCAGATCAAACAATTTAATCACGTTTACTGTAACATCCCATGTGTATAGGAGTCAATCTTTATGTTGAATGAAGACATTCGAACAACAACCAATTTGACCAGCAGGGTTGACACTGGAACATCCAATCCCAGGATCCAGTCATTTTTCTTGTGCCGATATCCCTGATGTTTTTAAGTCTTAAAAATCGGTGTCTGAAAAAAGTACTTTCTTTTCGTTTCCGATTCTTTTCAATTCTGATGCCAGTACCAAAATCCCGGTTCCAAAAAATGGTCCAGTATTAGATGCTCTAGTTGACACTAACAACACATGTTTGTAGAATTAAAACCTAGGATTAAAAGCAGAATAATTTGAGATAGAATAAATATCAATAAAACAAATACAAGTAACTGTATTTCCTGAACAAAAGAAATTTTTTCTCAACATTTTAAATTTTTGTACCACCTATACCAGCGTTTTCCAACTTTTTTTATGCCTGCGGATCGCTGAAAATATGAGAAAAACTTTGCAGACCGGTAATGCAGGAATAAAATTAAGGGGAACTCTCCCGGATCATAGGGAACTCCGCGGACCAGCAGTTGGGAAACGCTGACCTATACCATGGAATACATGGAAGGGCCACTTACAGTATTTCTTTTGTTTAACTGCAAATCAGAGTTTGGTAATTAGTCAGAGACTAATTTTATTCATGAAAATGCTTGGGGTATTTATACATATTATGTAGGATACAGGGGAACAGCCTGTGACTGGCCTGTTCTCAATGTTACTCATTGGTTAAAAAGGTTAGGGTCCTGTTTAACCAGGAAGTATATATACTTTCCTAGCTACAGAGGTCCCTTTTGCTTTTAAAAAACAAAATAGACCTCTGTAGCCAGGAAATTAGAGGGGGGAGAACAGGTGGTCATGACTCACAGGATTAGTTCTAGTTTTGCTGAGTTTGAATTTTAACAGTATGCATACTGTATATAGGTTGATTATTAAATCTTATCAGTTGCTTATA
>JAQFZN010002315.1:0-11777 GCA_034687075.1 Geophilus carpophagus | reverse complement strand
TGGTGAGATAGCGAGGTCGTAACTTACACTTGTGATTAAAAGGAGAGGGATTAGGGCTTAATGATGTGGTTTTTTTTTAAAAGATTATTATAGAATGTAGTATTAAATTTAGGAGTAATAATTTGTTGAGTTTGTGATGGGAGTTTTAATTTGCTGCCCTTGTGCTTTCCTGCTGAACATGGTTTGAAAAGATTTTGAGTTAAGATTTAGATTTAAATATTTTTATGCATTGATGTTTAATTTTTAGCAATGTTTATTTAAGTATTATTATTTATTATATTTTTAAGAATTTTTTTAGTATTTTAAGCTTGTTTTTGGTTATTTTTAAGAATTTTTATAAATTTTTATTGTTATTTTTAGGTATTTTGAAGCATTAGAATGTTTAATCATTGCTCAATTGTTTTTAATATGCACTATCTTTATTGTTTATTTTTTTTTACAAAATGGCTACACACTTTGTGCATTTTAAATTGTTTTGCTATAATGTTGCCATTTTGAATAGAATACAAGAGAAGTTAATGGTTTATTTATACCGGCATTAAAATAATGTTTTTGTGTGTTCATTGACGGGTTAAATATAAAATGGTCTGAAACGACGTTCCGAGGTTCTGAATACTCAGTCGTGCATGCAGAGTATGCTAATAAGTGCCAGTGAATGACCACAAAAAATCGCGCGCAGAGAAATCGATACCTATGACATTATTTAAAAAGTTGATTTTTTTTTTTTAATTAAATTTTATTTATATTATTTACAAATTTTTACTACAAATTAATTAAAAAAGAAGTGAAAATTTCGTATCAATTAAGAGTTCTAGCAATATTTGAATGAAATAAGTATATTCTCCAGGAATTAAAAGTCCAAAACATTGATTTAGCATCCTGTAAACTGAAATTTTTGTTTTAATAAATAGTATAAGAATTAAATACAACTTTATACGTGTAATAAAATTTAAAAAAACATCGACACACTGAAAATTAAAAACATACTCCTACTCATCAATGATACAATGGACAAAAACAAAGCATATATGAAAAATAAAAATCTTTTTTATTTCACTTTGTACGACACATGGTAGTAATATTAATAACAGCCTCATTTTGAAATTCACTGGGCGATTGGAGGTGCAGAAATTGCTGACTCTACTCGGGTTTGGTTATGTGTGAACAGCGAAAAGTAAATCCCAGTTGCAAAGCTGCTCATTTCAGAATACAAGCTCGACGAGTGACTTTTATCTTTGACTCGGCAGGGACTTGGCATGCAGATGGCTCGCTCCCTATCGAAATGAGTTGGGTTAGAAAAAGGCGCTTTTGTCCCAGTCCGGTTGTCTTTTTGTCGACGACTTAAGTTCCTATTAAAATTGGCGTTGCTCAAGTTTGTTCGGCGCGGGGTCTAATTTTCTTTTACGAGCTCCCATTTACTTGGCCGGTGGCAAATGACTTCTACAAATAAGAAAAAGAAAACGGAAGAGAGTTTGGTGTTAGACACGAAGCCATTATCGCACCGATTGCCATGAACGATAGCCACGTCCCTTTACTCGATGCGGGTGCGAGAACGGTAATCGTTTAATTTATTATCTAAATGAAATCGAATGCGATCGCTCTTCGTATCACGGACTCCGTCTCATTTGCATAGATAATGACTAACTTCCCCCTGGAATTACGCCCATCTTCACCCCTTTTCATCCCGAATAACTTGGATTATCACCTCCCATAGCTATAACTTATTTCGCCTTATCCACTTTTTTGCTAAATTTGTATTAAAAAGAGGATGGGGAAAAAGTTTGCATCTTACATAGTAGTCTTATTTAATGTTATAGCTGGTTTTAGGACTAAAGCTTAAAATAAAGAAAAAGTACCAAATTCAAACGGTAATGAGAAATAGAGAAAAGTGCTAAGTTTGTACCTTAGGAATGTTGTTAAAACAAAAGTGAACACAATATTTTATTTTTTAAGAATATTGAATTTGTTAATTTATTGAAAAAGATCGAAATTGTAGGATAAATATCATTGTCATTTTGTTTTTTGACATGTTTTGTAAATTATACTTAAGAGTCTGTGCTTGTTGTTACTCAATTGTGTTTCAAAAGTCAAGAGTGCAGAATAAAGTTACAGAAGCTATTATGAGGGCAGTATACTTAGAAATCGCACAGTTAACACTCCTTTGCATGTTATGTGCATTTTGTTATTAAAATTAACAATTTTACATATATAGAATTTTAACAGTGGGTTTTTATTCGCTCCCAACATGCCTTTAACGTAATCAGCAAGCAGTTTGAAATGTGAAACCAAACCCTGTTGCTTTTACTGCAAACAATAAAAGGTGGACAGTGATAATTACCTTATTAATCTAGACCATTATGTGGAATGTAGTAACAACCGAGTAATAAAACGACTCCTGAAAAAGGAAGTAAACAAAGCAATACGGTAGCCCAAAACGACAACAATTTTTGTTGGTAATATCTTAAATGTTAGTTTCAAATGAGAAATCAGTTTAAGCAAATTATATCTGGATTAAATAATAAAAATAAAATTAAGAGACAATTTTGTATTAAGATTGCTGCAATGATGCTTCAATTTGTGCAAGAAAATATTTAAATAAACAGTCGATTATTATTTTTTGATTTGAATAAAAGTGAGATAATTTGCAGTTGAAAATGCATTTAAATCCAACAAACTATCCCATGATGCTCCCCATTAACTTATCGACGATATTCGGTCGGACGAGGCAGCCATATTTCACAGATAGCGTAATCATTTCGCCCTTTGCTGCCGCCTAATTATCAGCACAAAAAAATTAATTAAGCACCCGACTTTTAATTAGATTCACTAATTGCAACGCGAGATAGCGACCGAGCAAAACGAGGGTCAGATAAAAATCGACGTTAACGGCCCTCTCGTTCTTTTCGCATCCTTTTCGCTCGTTGGTCCGTTTTCTGTACATGTATATAACGTCTGTTGCTTGCTCCAGCTCGGATTGAGGCACTGAGCAGACATACGACATCTGATCTGGCAGCAAACGATGACGTAATGGCTGATAAGAGGGCGCACGCGTCTGCACTGCGCGAGAGAGAGGGAGAGAGAGACTTAATCTGATGAATATTAAGAGAGGCAAATTAGTATCGTTGGGTAAATAAGTAAAGGGGAAGAGGATTATTCACTCGCGACATCCCTATCACAATGGGAACCGGGGGTGGCGCGAGTTGACTTCTCCTGACCACAAACTCATTTGCCCTCCTAATGGCTCTTCACGCGGGGGGCGCTCGAATCAAAAGGGCTCAAACTCACTGAACCTGTTTTTCAGTTTAACAGCTGCGGGGGCGCTATTCGCGTCGACGACCCCGATGTGTCGAGGGTTGTAGCACGCGCCTATAAAACATTTTGCATACAAACTTTTTTAGGGTTAGAGTGGCGTGCATTAAAGGTAAGGTGATGTGTCAGAACAGGTATTTTGTTGGAGAGGTTTTTATTTGGGTGATGAAAAGAGGTTTTATAATGGGAATGAATTTAATATGATTTTTTTATGTAATGGATTTTTATTTTGAATTTTTTTATTTTGTAGATAGAATTTAAAAAAAATTATCTTTAAGTAATAAATTAATCTATTTTGTTCTATTTATAAAACATTTATATTTATCAAATATTTATGTTAATAAATAAATTCAACTTTTCAAGTTTTAATTATTCCAAAATTAATTAAAAAAAATTAAATAAAACTGAAACAAAAATTAAAAAATTTTTTTAGAGGTAAATTTTATTTTATTAGAACAAATTCAACGATTTCTAGACGAAAATAATTTACTTTTACATCTTTCTGCATCTTTCTAGACGTAAATACAATACACAATTTTTATTCATACACTTAACAATCAAAAAAATCGTTACAAAACTGTTGCAAAACTATTTTTTGTTTATTTTTATAATAGGTTTAACCTACAACAATTCAACAAAAATTTATGCAAGATTTTAGAAAATCTCACCGTCCTCGGCCGCATTGAAAGCGTGAATTTCGGTTAAGCAGCAGCAGTTATTTAGCCAAGGCTGCTAACAGCACTTAATAACGCTTTCTTCTACAAGCTACAATATCGACCTTTATTAGACTTGTGATGTTTGTCATTAAACATGGCAAATTTATGGATATTATTCTTTTCTTATTCTTACAAATTTTTGTCTATTTTGCCTTTTTCTTCCTTTTCATTTTATATTTTTTCAAGAAATCGTGTCGTAATTTAATACGATGATGAATGGGGTCAGTGATGTCACGGCAAAGTGAGAAGCGTCACTTTTAATTAAGGCAACGCCGTTTATCGGCCGCTTGTCCGGAAATTGAGTCGCGTTGGGCGACGCCCGGCGTTGGGGGATCACTTAATAATTTTCACACTGCGTTCGCTCCGAGTGTAAGTCGCACCCAGTGAGCGCTGACGACACACGAGATGAACGCCATCAATCAACGATGTTCAGAAACCCGCGTTCGGCTTCGGTGGCGAGACTCGGGGGTAACGAGCGCCACCCAGCGTTACTCAATGCCCATCACTGTATATATGCTCTTCTCTTCTTATTTCTATTAGAAATTGATAACGTTTTTTCCCCCCATCTTCTTTGCTCCTCACGACTTTTCATTAAAGGTTAGAAAAAAAGAGATAAATAAATAAATAAAAATCCGTGGTCATATTTCAATAAGTTTGGTGTTTGTCGATTGCTATTAGTGATAAGTTGACCAATTTATCATTAGGATTTTTCCTAGAAACATCTCCTCCCACATTTTTTCTTTTGGCCTTAGTCATCTGATAAATGCACTAAACAGATTATTTTCAATTAAAAATATGAAGTGAACATTTACTATATGATGAATTGGCTAACGATTAACATTCCAAAATTGAATTTTTTTATATAAAAATTGTTTCTTATTATTTAAAATTAAAAAAAAATTAAAATAATTGTAGGTAACAAGATTGCGCAACTGTAGAGGGCATTTTTTGTTATGTTGATACACGTGGAGCTTAGATCTAAGGGTCAAATTCATGTTGGAGGTCAAGGTATATCAAGTCGAAAGATAGTACTGTAAGCTTGCTTCTAACAAGCAATTGTTGAGTTAAATCACTTTTGGGAAAATTCCATATCGAATTGAAATTGTTATTTTTAAGTGAAATTGAATATTTGAAAAAAATAAAAGATATTGTAATTTTCTTGTCGAATCATCGCTCACCTTAGAACTTAATTAGAAGAATAACTAGAGATACAAATATTAAATTTTGTACTGATTCTATATTGAAGAGTAAATAAATAAATATAATTTAGCATTTTTATGAAACAAATGAGTACAGTAAAACATTTTGCAAAACAAAAAATTCAGAAATTGGACAAAAAATATTAAAATTAGCATTTATTTCACAAAAACGTTTTATAGTTCTTTTCGAATTTTCTTTTTTTCTTAACTCTATTATGTAAAAACAACTATTATATACATTTAACATAATAAACAACGTATTAACAAAAATTATCATATTGTATTTACATCATTTTCACCTTTACTTGCAAAAGATGCTTAGTTCTTCATCGGTAACGTATCTGAAAACTTGTTGTTTTTCTATGAGTTTAGCCTTTACTACCTACAATATACCGTAGTGTGTACGAGTAGTATATTGATAAAGATTATTTTCTTTGTTTGTTTGACTGTACGGTGCTTTAATAGGCTTATGTTTGTTAAAATGTAATAAGGGATAACAATTTGTTGGAAGCTATAGTTTTAAATCCTGGGCTCGACGGACTCGGATCGGAGTAATTAGGAAGGGACAGACGGGCGTGCGCTAACAAAATATCCATTAACGAGATAATTAGAGCCGTTTATAGCCAGATTCATACTGCACTTTGTTTTTATTTAGACGCCCATTAACACTTGACTGCAGGGGACACACATTCCACCACGACCAAACAGGGTACAATTACCCAACAAAATACGACAATCACAAACCACGCCCTAAATTAACTCCTTAGAAAAAAGCGAAATAAATTAAAAAATTAAAAATATAAAAATTCAAATCCATTTCTCTTTATGATTGCTGCCATTTTTAAATCTTAATTAACGGTATAAAAAAGTATCTATAATTATCCTGTATAATAAATTTAATAATTGAAAATTAAAAACAAAATGTTAAGGTTAAAATAATTACAAATATGGCAGCTTTTAAATAAATAAATAAGAAAAATGAAATATAAATTGTAGAATGTTAATAAAATTAATTTTCCATTACCAAAACAACATGATTAATGTGAAAACCGAAAATGGCGGTATATATGGGTCTTTAATTAGATTTTATCTTAATAGTACCCTAAATTGAGGTTCACTTTAACCTGAAATGTAAAGATTAAAGTCTTGGATAGTGAAAAAAAGAAAAAAAAAACAAAATGGTGGATGGGGAGAATAGATTGTCGTGGTCCATGTTGAGCCCTCGTTTAATGGCCATCGAGTCTGTTCGCCTCGCCTTTTCTTGCGGCCCGGTAATTAAGGTTGAATTACCAGCAGGTAAACCCATCATTACAGGTCGTTTCGAGGTACCTTGGAGAAGAGCTCCCTCCTTTCTTCTTTTCTCCTTCACTTTTTGTTCAAAGAACGAGGGGAAAAAATTAAGAAAAGGAGGAGGGTAATTTTTAATTATACTCGAAAAGAAACAACCATCGAAGCTGTCACAACTTTGTTACCTTGTAGATAAGTAAGGTGCTGACTCAATAAACTGGTCAAAGGGTTATTCGAATGGATAAGTACATGAAATGACTGTTCAGTTTTCACTGTAAGTGCTTTTATTTATTTTTACTTAGAAATTTTACTACTTTAGATTGAAATAATTGTTTTCTGTTTAATTTTTTAAGTTATTTCATTTTATTTCATAGAAATTTGTTGATAAATATAGTTAGCAGTATTTATTTCCAGTTAGAATCAATTATATTCTACTGCACTTTGCTACAAAGGTAATAAAATATTGTTTATTTAACTACAAGATGAAAAAAAAAATCAAGAAAAATAAGATGTTAAATTTAGATGGGAAAAGAAAAGAAGGTTGGTGTATATGGTGACAGTTGGGTTCGGTTGGGTTCGGTGACAAAGAGAAAGGCCGATTTCCATGCCGACGGCGTTTCTCTGGCAGCCATTTGGAGGGCGACGATGTCGAGCAAGAGCGCATCCTCCGAATAAAAACGAGCACTAGAAAACGATATCTCACGTCGACTGTCTTCACCCTGTGCCAACATTGTCATACACGTAGCAAAAGAAAAGCAAAATGATCATCTCTTGCCTTTTTTTTCTTGTGTATTTGTGTTACAAATAACCTCATTCGCAGTTGGGAACAATAGTGATTGTGTTTAAAATGTGTTTGACATTTTTAATCAGATGGAAAGGAGAGTTTTATTCAGTTCTCTTTTTAGCATGGAATTGCAGTGCAAAACTGAGTTTCAAAATGGCGCTTTGAGTTATATGTTATATAAAATAGCCATGAAATTTTTGTGGCAAATTAAGTTGGTAAATTGGTAATATTTTAGTAACAAGCGTGTAATGCTGCAGGTTTATATACTGTAATAACTAGTTTATTTCTAATCTATGGTTGTCAAATGCAGCGCTTTAGCTTTCAATTACCACATGTTGTTGGTACTGCTAAAACAAGTTAGGGCGCTGGATGTTTCCTTACGGCCTTTTTGCGAAAAAGGGCTTCTCAGGGCCCCAAGAACAGACTTTATCTTAAAATTTTTAATAATAATTTTTGTGTGACCAAACAAAATGATTATTAGAATGCTAATTTAATGGCACAATTTGTTTATTTTATATTTTCTTTATGTGATGCGGGTTAAATTAAAACAAGATGGCACTTAACGTGCAATTTAACAGTTCTTTAGGGATTTTATTAAATTTTCTTTTACATTAGAAAAAGTGTTTAATCAGTGGAACGGAATTCCCGAGTGTATAACACAAGTTAAACTCTTCATTTGTTAAAACTGACACAGTTGGGAATTAATCTGGTGTAAAAATGCAACTTTTCCAAGGTGTGCGCATGCACAGTAAAACTCAAACAACACGCAACTCGAACAGATCGTGAGCCCGTTAATTCCCTCCTTTATGGCCATTAATGGAGTCGGTTGCTGACTCACTCGTGACTGGTATATTCGAGCGTCTGTTCTCCATTGGGGAAGGCCGCACCACTTTTTGACATCTCCCTCTAGGCCCCTTGCCCACCGAAGGGTGGGTTCTATAATGGAATAGACTTATATCCTTCCCTATATTTACCGCTAGCCGTCTCTAGGGGCCTCGACCGTCGAAAATGGAAAGTTAATAGAATGTGGTGAGGCGATCGGAGTGTGATTTGGTGTCGGGCTCCGTTGTGATGCGCGCCATGATTAATTCACGATTTGACCCTCCCTTATCCCTCTCCAGGTTCCCCTAACTTAGATTTTTGACGCCATCTGCTGCGTCCACGAGCCGTAATTTGTCGCGCTGATTCTTTTTCTGATTCAAACAAAACACATTAATCTTTGTTTTTGGAAGATTATTTTTACCATAAATATCTTTTTATTACTTATTTATTAATTTTTTTTTATTTTTTATTTTTCAAACTTTCAGTTTCGATTTGCAGTTAATGAATTTTCTCGCGCAATAAAATCACAGTAATGATCGACGGCGGAGGTGTTTTTCGTCGCCAGGGTTGTTTTAACCTGCGTGTAAAATTTCGATTATAAAGGGGGTTGGTAATCCCTGCACTTGGCGATGAAATTGCAGCCCAAGCTCGACCGACGCCCCAGGGACGCATCGACCGCAACCCCTCCCTTAGTCGACCCCTGGCGACTCTCCACTGTTAAAACTTCTTAGATAAACTTTGAACGTAACACGAGCATTAACCAGAAATAGGAGAAATTGTTTATAAAATGAGCTTTAGATTTTTTTTTTACGAAGAAAAGGTAGTTTGTTGATACTTTTATGTAATTTTAGACGTATTTTAGTATTTTTCTTTTTTTTATTCTATTTTTTTATTAAAAATTTAAGTAGAAGTGCCATGAATGAAATGCTAAAAGTATAAGCAAAAATTTGCTTATCAGGCATTTTTATTTAGGGTAATAAAAAAATCTAATAGAAATTTTTACACTTCACAAGTCATTTACGGAAGATAAACTGGTTGTAATTCACCTTAAAAAAATTTGAAGAAAAAATATGAAATCATCTTCGTCGTTTTGAGAGCTAAAATGGCGTCAGATGCTAAATTTTATCATTAAAATTCATTTTTAAAATAATCAAAAAATCAACTGAAAATCTTTTTTAATTCAAATTAATAATTTTTTTAAACAAATAACTTTAATCTTTAATAATCACATAAACTTAAAAATAAGAATTTACCGTATATACAAAAGAAATTACGATATTTCTAAACTTGTATCCCAATTTTCACCAAGATAAGCAGTAAAGCTCAGGGGCAGCGCATCACACAATTTCTCACATTTCTGGTTTAACGCGAAACAAAAATCAAACATAA
The DNA here is from genome assembly GCA_034687075.1 of Geophilus carpophagus. Taxonomy (NCBI): domain Eukaryota; kingdom Metazoa; phylum Arthropoda; class Chilopoda; order Geophilomorpha; family Geophilidae; genus Geophilus; species Geophilus carpophagus. The sequence continues at coordinate 2,271 of JAQFZN010002315.1, read as the reverse complement.
ACATTATCATAACAATGTTATTTTCATATGCATATATACATTACAAAATGATTCACTTGTTACGTAGATGAATCCTTAGAAGAAACAGTATTTTCACTAGAATCAGAAACTTTACCCGGCATCAAAACGAGTCTATGCGGGATTTCTGTCACTGTACACGGTGCTCGTGGCCGAAAGTTGCACATTGGGGACTCGGTACTTGGTTCGATTCGACGAGTAAATTCGTTCAATTTATTACCGACTTTGTTGTTGGATTTATTGGTGCTCGGGAATTGATTAGAGACCGTGTTTTGTCCTGTTGTACCCGATAAAATGCTGTCGATTGAGAAAGACGTGAGACGCGTGTGTTGCGTCTGGTTAACACTCGCTGAATGACTCGTCGTTCTTTGGTTGGTGTCTCCCGTTGCTTTTTTCCCTCCGTCCTGCTGTTCTTCCTTGTTTTTATTGAGCCTCGCTTCCAATTCGCCTCTAAGCGAATCCAAGTCCACTTTGACCCCTTTGGCCATGAGTTTTTTCTGTTGTTTTTCAAGCATTTTTCTCAATTTCTTCTCTTTTCTATCTTTTTCTTTTCTTTCTAGTTCTTCTGGAGGAATGGGCTCTCCGGAACAGGTTTGTGGGTGAGCATTATGGGCAGGTCTTCCAGGGCCCTTTTTAGTGTTTTCTTTTTTTCTCCATTTGGCTCTTCTATTCTGGAACCATACCTGAATATTATAATAAAAAGATAAAAAAAAATTACTTTTTAATCTGATACATCAGTAAGTTTGTATAAGTTTTCTCTGGAGTTCAAAGGCATAAAATTAGCCATTAGATTAATGGTTTCCAAAGTTTATGTGACCATTCACCTGCTAAGTTTTTTCAGAAGAACCGTACTCATTGTGCCCTTTTATTAAAAATGTCAAGAACTCAGTAAAAATATAAGATAAACCAAATTTGATAGTTCGTACAATAATTTTCCTGGACCCCATTTGGAAAACAGCATGTTAAACACTTTCAGTTGAATCTTAAATAAGTTGCTCAATTTTCAGTAAATCGGGCTAAATTTCTGAATGTCAGCTTAAAAAATATCGATAATCCTAGATTCAGTTGTAGTATTATGAGTGATTGTAGCATTTTACTCTGATATAAGGCATTATCAGCAATATGCCTATGGAATTCGTATTCAAAATATGTTACAGCAGCAATTAATCTTCATAGTTGATCAATTCAACTATAATTTCTATCAAAAATGTCATCTTTCTAATGTAATTTTTCATTGATTCAATACTTAAAATCTTCAAATTGAAGTATGTGCTTCTAATTTTTATGAAAATTGAAGTATGTGGTGTTAATTTAAATTTTAATGTTTTAATGCAAGAGTAAATTCTCTAATTTTACTTTTGACTTTGTTATTTCACTTATAGGATGAAATATCTAAAAAATAATAATAATAGTAATTGTGATATTCCTTTAGAATACTTGTACAATACCTTTAAATAGCATAATCATATTTTGGGAGCTTTATACCAGCTGCACAACAAGTAAATCTACTCCTACCATGTAATTACTTTCGATTGTTTACTCTTTCAGTACTTGCTGTATTTTTACTCCTAATTACATCATCAAGAGCAAACTACCTTAAGGTATCAAATGATTACATGCCAAGCAAATCGACTCTCTCTTCTACAGTTACATCTCTAAATTTACTTCCTTTAGGCAGTATTTGTCCTAAAAAGCATTAATTGGATAAAAATTCTAATACTTTTTCCTGTGTAAAAAAACCTATTGGTTCTGACATCTTTATAAAAGCTAATAAAGTTTAAAAAAATAATAAAGTTAAAGAGCAGTAAAAGTGGAGTTAGTAAGATAGCGTGTTAGCGAGTGCAAACATGTTTTGTCGAAAGAGAGAAAAGTAGTCATTTAGTTTGCTCGCCGGTTTGTCGGTCGGTGATTACATGGCCGTGTTGGAGTTGCCTGCCCTCTGATGGAGAAATAATTAAGCGCACCGCTTGCCACCTTCCCACGAGCATCAGCTGCACGCGCGCGAGTACCCGGAACCAGAAGGAAAGCAAAGGAAGGTGCAGTGGGGCCGCCAATCAACGGTAATCGGTCGAAGGTGTGAGTTATGTTTCCTGTCGTCACGCCTCTTTGCCGATCCGGCAGCTGTTTTGCTTCACGTTAACTCCTTAGTCTCATTACCTTCCATCAACTCATTTCATGTTTTTTCTTCTTCATTTCTTAACTTTTAATTAGACTTACAGTCAATTTTCTTTTAATTAAAGGCATTATATGGCT